>CM050171.1:104921678-105129178 GCA_027410445.1 Discoglossus pictus | reverse complement strand
ACATGCAAGTATTTAAAGCAAAAATAAAAATATTAACATATAAAATCATTTTTAAATATTCTTTATTTGATGCTTCTAACCGAAGTTCAAACCTTGTGCGAACCCCCATTTGCAGAGGCATTGCTTTGGATTGAAAAGGAGAGATTTTTTTCCCCATAAAGAAATTCACTTCTCTTGCACTGGTTGTGTATTAATTACATTTAACCTTATATTCAGTGGCAACGGTGGCTAGAGGGCCATCTTTGCACATCTCTATACACCCCACAGGAATCATTCAAAATCCCAAAATATATAAAGTTGGTCAGATCCCGCATATGCTGATCAGATTACCTGTCTATAAAAATAAATATTTGCTCTCCTCTAATAAATTAAGAAGAGTATAGATTGCAGAGAGACCCAGCGCTTTGCACCTGCGGCACCAGCAATAGCTCCACTAGCGCTTATATTCACTTAGATTTCAGAGGCTGTGGTGTCTATTTTATTTGGGAATTTTGCAGGTTCAATGAATCACTTTGCAGCACAGGCAAAGCTTAGTGTATCTGCCCGAGTGATCGTAGTGAGATTGTGGTTCATAACATGTCAGTTTCTGATAAAGCAAAAAAGTGTAATCAAATAATTATTAATAAACAAGCTTACATTTAATTTTGCAGCAATTCTGATAAAAGGGACTCGTAATTTTTTAATTTGAATATATAGTAATGATATTACAAAATTAGGAAAATGTTAAATATTTTTACTTTATTTTTTTATTGTTTATTTGATCGCCCCTAATGGTAATCATTTCAGTATCTCTGCCTGTTTCTATCTTCTCTCCATATTGTGACATCTATGCATTGTGGAGGTGGGCTGCACATCTTTGCTTTAGCAAAGTAAAAATAGGGCATTAAGCGCTTTGGTATCTTGTTAATAATAGTATATGGTACACTATAGATATATACTAAGGTAGATAGCATTAATATTAAAATTAATACATCTTCCATGTTCCTTTATGTAAGATAACAAATTTAAGAATGTTTCATTATCTGAAGAACAGATTGCTGAGGTAGACCACCCCCAGTGCCGGTTCTACCTTTTTGGAGCCCCTGGGCAGTGAAGTGGAGGAGCCCCTGCAAGTGAGTGTGCAAGTTATGTACACACACATTTTTCTCTTTTCTGTGCCTGTTTATCGCTCTCTTGCTGTGTGAGCAAGTCACAGATGTTTCCCCACAAAAGCCATCTTAACAATATAGCTACTCATACACACACTGAGCAATTACTTGTTTATGAAATCATTTGATGGTGGGCCATGTTATTTAGATCTTTCTAAGTTAAAAAAAGTGGTGCCTTTCACAGGGAAGCGTCCCTAGGTGATTGCCTAGTTGGCCTAATGTGTAATCCGGCCATGACCACCCACACTAGTAAAGAGAACAACACAACCCCTGTATAGTGCTATGGAATATGTTGGTGCATTACAAATAAAAGAAAATAATAAATAATATTAAACACGTTTCTATAACAGCAACACTCTAAGTCTCCATAAGGACCCAAAATGTTTATTCTGTGTAATATTTGCACCAGACCTCATGGCATTGGATGTGTTAAATATCACATATGCGCCTGGCATTCTGGCACCAATGGGTTCATGCACTACCCCTTCCAGTTCATCAAATTGCATTTACCGGCTTATTGTAAGCAAGATGGAATCTCTTGGAGGCTTCCCGCGGAGTGTGAAATTCCTCCAGACGTAGGTCTCAGGGGGCAGTGGGTTAATGTGTGTTTGTTTTGCACAAATAAAGATACCATTTATCTGCAGAGCTAGCTGAATTCACCAGGGAGAACATGGGCTGCCAAGGAGACCACAGAGACGGCCAATGCCAAGAAGAGAAGGGGCGGTTGCCAGCGAGAAAGCAGATATGGACAGTGACATGGAACTTATATTTTCTATTTTACCTACAAAAAAGCAAATTTAAACATTACACATATGTGAATGAAAAACATATTAAGTAAAATGCATAATCTTACTTGAAACTTGCAAGAAATGCCTCTCTGTGCACAAATCATACAGCAGTATGTTATCTTATTGGATGAAAGTTATTGCTAATGCGATTTTATCACTGCCCATTGGCTTGCATGGGCACGACTGTTGGGTAATAATACATTTAAATGAATCTACTGGGAGAGGGTGCCTTCATTTTAAAATAAAACACTGTTATATGTTCAAGTACAGTCTTTCAGAACCCCCTTTATCTGTGTATATTTTAAATTTACAGTTGTGCTCAAAAGTTTGCATACCCTGCGGGAAATTGTGAAATGTTGGCATTTATTTCGAAAATATGACTGATCAGGCAAAAAAATGTCTTTTATTTTTCTAAAAGCCATTTATTATCACATAGTTGTTTGGCTCCTTTTTAAATCATAATGATAACAGAAATCACCCAAATGGCCCTGATCAAAAGTTTACATACCCTTAGTTCTTAATACTAAAGGATCGCGGGTGCACTTGTTAACCCACAATTCAGACTCTCAGTGTTTCAAACCCACGTTAGCAATATATATTTCTATATAAATAAGACTATATCACCAAGATTCATCCATTAACATACACTGCTAGATGTTATATTTATCAGTGTATGATGTATATTCATAATTGAATATTGGTCTTATAATTTTATTTATACATAAAATATATTGCTATAAATCCAAAATGCTCTTATTCAGGGGTGGATAGTAAAATGTTTTGGACCACCATGGGGTCTTTAAGTTTTACCATGGTGGTCCTTATGGATCCTCATGGCACCTAATATTAACACACTATCACAGGAATCCCTTATCTATAATCTTGGGAAAGAAATTAACCCCCATGGCACTAAAAATGAATTCATTGCCTTGGGGGTCACTATGGACCATCATGGTAGTCTAATCTATAACTGTACTGTATCCGGCACCAAACATTAACACCATCACACTCTAAGATTTATATGTAGTGCTGATGACAGTGCACAGGCATGTTCTCATTTCCTTGGGTTTGTTGATGTATTGCCAACCATTGCAGGCTTGCCAACCAACATGGTGCCTGCACCAGCAGACAGCGCTGGGCATGCCTAATTGCTATAACACGCATCACAATGTGTAAAGGGGTGGATAGGGGGTGTATACATAATGCTACATCACACATTACCACGGATCATAGTGGACCTAATTATAATAGCAGTTTCCTCTCTGTCCACTCTCTTTCTGTCCTCTCTCTCTCTGTCCTGTTTGTGTGTGTCTCTCCTGTGTGTGTCTCTCTATGTCCTGTCTTACTCTCTCTGTCCTCTCTTTCTGTGTGTCTTCTCTCTCTCTCTCTAACATGTCTCTCTCTCTCTCTATGTCAAGTCTCTCTCTGTGATCTGTGTCTCTCTCTGCCCTGTCTCTCTCTCTCTGACCTTTCTCTCTGTCTGACCTGTCTCTTTCACTCCTGGCACTGTCTATCTAGCTCACGGCATAATGGCGGCAGTGAGCTGCGGTTAGTGATCTGCTGTTAGTGAGCTGCGCAGAGGACACTGCGCAGGCGTTACAGACACACACACAATTTTTTTTTTTAATTATTATAGGAGATTATGCTTCTATATAATCTACCATTTTACTTTCTGCTAAACAACTTCCTGAGATGGGATTAGACTCTGAATGCAGAGAAACCTTTAAGTAGCGCAGAGATTGGTCACGCTGGATGGTCCTTTTGGTCGACTCAGCTATCAGATGTCCTGTCAGGACCTATGATCCTATCCACTATAATAATTGATAATGTGTGAGTAACGCCTGCGCAGTGCTTACACACTCGCACATTGTGTGTAAATATGATGCATCCCGGCCAGCAATGTGCATGCGCACTGTTCGGCCGGGACGAGAGTATGCTCCTTGATGGCCAGGACATGCACATATAGAGCACAGATAAATATAGAGAGAAAGAGCACAGAGAGAGAGAGAAAGAGCACAGAGAGAGAGAGAGAGAGAGCACAGAGAGAGAAACAGAACACAAAGAGAGAGGGCGCATAGAGAGACAGAGCACAGAGCGAGAGGGCACAGCGAGAGAGGGCACAGAGAGAGGGCACAGAGAAAGAGAGAGAGCACAGAGCGAGACCGAGCACAGAAAGAGAGGGCACAGAGAGAGGGCACATAGAGTGCATGATATCGTCATTTATGATGGCAAGTTACTAGTGTAAGTAATAAATAACATTTTATGGCGCCTGAGATTTTTGGAGCCCTGAATTAGATGCTATCGCTATAGGTTGTATGTCTTGGAGTTAACCAGAGTCTGTTGTTGAATTTCTCTCACCGCTTTCCTTGCCCTCCCTGCCCCTCCTCTCCCCAGGGGTATGGAAACTCTTTGGAAGATACTATTTATTTTGACTTATAGATGTAATTACTTACTTCCCGTCAAGGTGCTTCTAAAAAATAAGAAATGTTTGGTGAATTATTACTTAAAAATACACCTCTGGTTTTGTGTGTGTATTTTTTTTTAGCTCTGAGCATTGCAGGTTTAGACAAGGAACAGCAGCCAAATAATAAAATCTTTTAATAACTTTTCTTGCCTTTGGCGAGGTTTATTAACCCTTCCTCTGCCAGCGAGAGCGCACAGGGCATTGCATCATGGGTGCCCTGTGGCATTTTAATGCTAATGTGTACAATTTCATTTTTGCAATCAAGATATTTTAGTTTTACAAATTGCTCAATCTTTTCCTGCCTTATTAATTCTTCAGGTATTTTTATTTTTGCTTGTGGAAAAATATTTGTCGAAGCATCCTTGTGTAGAACAAAGGAATCTTTATGGCAATGTCTGAGAAATAAGTGCTGCAGATTTTCAGCCACTTCTTAAATGACCACTGATGCATCTTGCGAAGTACTTGAAAAGAAGTAAAATGTTTTTAGAGTGCAAAAAATATAGCCTTTAGTTTAAAAAAAATCTTTTATATGTAATGATGTTGCAGTGTAAACTACCATCTTGATTTCTACTGGTTCTGCCACCAGCAGTAGCTCCATCACTGATAGGGGTTGCAGGACAGGCGCATGCTAATAGCGAATTAGGCAAAACACCAGATAAATGAGAATATTAAAAAAAAAAAGAAACTTCACCTTATATATTATTGAGACTTTATATATAGGAACTCTTTAAATAGACTCAATACTTTGGGTGATGAAAGTATTTGTTTAAAAGACTTAAGTTGTCAAGCTCATCTAATGGTTTCCAAATCAGATACAAGGGGACTATCCCAAACACGTGCGGGCCTGAGGTAGAATGGACACAACACCTGATCTCTTTCTGAGACGCCACAAAACTTCACTCACATAAATAAAAAAATAATTAACAGTCAGCAAGGTGTGCACTGTCTGCGAGACCCCCGGGCCAAATCTCTGGGCTCCCTCTGAAAACTAAAATCCAAGTGAAGTTTTTTTTTTGTTTTTCTGGCCGTAACAGGAATGTTTGCCCCACAGTGCCACAGGGAAAGAAATCTCACTTCCCCGCCTGCCTCCCAGCCTGATCCTGTCAGTTTCCCTCTCGTCTTTCTTTGGCTGTAATTATTTTCCTTGAAGGAAAGTTCGACATGTTGTGTTCTGAACAGGTCTGGGCAGCAGCAGAGAATTTACTCACACAAGGTCGGACCTCTGCCAAGAAAAAATGAAAGCCATCGGCAATCCTTAAAAAAAAAAAAAAAGAAAAAGATAACTTTGTAATAAACCAAAACATTTTAGATACAAACTCTCAGCCTTGAAATTGTGATATTACCTCAGTGTCAGGCTGATACTCAAAGTCTTCCTGGCTTACAACTTAAGAAATGTGTCTTCCCAGACTAGCTAGAGAAGAGGGTATACAACTACATTAAACTTAAAGTTGTTTATACTGACCTTTGCTTAAAGGATAACTGTATGATATTTATATATATATATATATATATATATATATATATATATATATATATATATATATAATATATATATATATATAGTTGAATAATCAGAGTATTGAATAGTGATACCTTTTCTATTGGACAAATAGAAGATAAAAAGATAAAGAGAGGCATTATCTCTCGAAAGCTTGTCGCTTTATTATGAATACATTTTTTCCAATAAAAAAGGTATCACTAATCACTGCAATACTCTGATTATTTGTGTTCATATTTTCACAGGCTATCATCAGCATGGAGCGGGATCTCAGCCTGTGTTGTGGACCTTATAAGTAGGTAGTTCACCACAACAATCATTTATAATATGGGGGGCAAAAGAGCGATAGAAGCCTCCACCGTACAGTAGTACAGTAAATAAAAAGTACATCTGTGTTCACATTTGAATATCTAAAGCAAGTTAAAAAACCTGCTTCCAGCTCAGAATTCCGAGAAAAACAGTTATTACACTGCATTCTGGGAAGTTGAGCCGGGACACACAAATATGGCCACAAATGCCTCGCTCTTCATTCCGTAGCCATCATCAAACATGGCTTCCTTTAAGCTTATGCATGCTGTATTACACAGCTTTAATGCAAAGCCAAGGTTGGAATAAACAATAATAATAATATATATATATATATATATATATATATATATATATATATATATATATTAAATAAATAGTACATTTAAACATCTAGAACAAGTTAAAAAACTTGCTTCCTGCTCAGAATTCTGAGAAATACATTTACTACATTGGTACCTGGGCAGGGACATGCAAATGTACCCACAAAGGCTTTGCTCTTGTAATCCATAACCATTTCAAACATGGCTTCCTATAAGCATATGCCTGCTGCATTACACAGCTAAGCTAAGGATGGATTATACACAAGCCAGGAATCCCACCCATGTACAGCTGCTTCAAGGTTACTGCCTCATCATTGTGGGGTCGGGTTCCTGTGTAGTAGATTTTACGAGGAGATACGTTACCACAACAATAATTTAATTTATAGTGGGCAAAACGGTGATAGAAGCAGTTTATTATTCTTTATGATTCTACCCATTTTCACATGCATCCATATACCACACATGCATGTTCCAAACATGGCACATGTACAATTATTTGTTTTAAATGTTCACCACCAGGGTCTGATTCCCTGCTCCAGTGCAGGTGTGAATATATGTGTGCAGTATTATGGCCACTAAAGGCCTATGGCATTCTGCCCCACTCCATTTAGAAGTCATGAGGTGGCTGCCTTTTTCCCACAGGAATTTCAGCATGAAGCTTGGTCCCATAGCAAAACTGTTCTTTGTCCTTTTTTGAGCTATGTCAAAGAGATACATGAATAAACAACTCTTAATATTGTCTGCTATGAGACTGTACCTAGGGTACAATGAATTTTGATACCTTTGCCCATAAGGAGAGGCCATTCTTGAAATGTCAAGCAAATCTTCTTGACGTTGGATGATATTTTCACCAATGTTTGGTGGGACACTCAACTGCTCAACTGCTAACCCTTACAGTAACAAATCCATTAAAGCAAACATACTACATTGGTATTCATGTTCAATAGAAAAACCCAATGCATAAATAAAGACAACAACTAAAATTGTTTGATAAGGTCCCAGTTACCAATGCATGCATATAGAAAATTATAGGTATTGTTATTTAATGACACAATAATTGATATAGAAGCACCAAAAAAGCTTATATTACTCTTGCCACATGATTATCACAAACTCTTCATAGATAGGATTCTAATAGATGGAAACTGTCAAATATTTGGCCTACTCATTGTTGAACTGAATTATAAGACACACTACCAAGGAATACACTAGGAGAATGTATTCCTTGCACTACTAATCAGGAAAGTGCTCATAACCTTAGATTAATGGTGTCCAAGAAATCATAGCAGTATCCACCAATGGTTACCAATCTTTGCTGGTTGTCCTACTTTTCCAGCTTTTTATTATAAAACTAGCGACTTGCCCGTGAAAAATGACAGCAATAAAATTTGAAGCATGGCACACAATGTGAGTCTTTTGGCCCACTGAGTATCTTCGGCGCTGATCGCGAGCCCCGCGCTGAACTACTTCGGTGCTCATTGCGAGACTCTCCCCTTATGTACTCCAACTTTCCTGCCTTGCAATGATCACCTTCGGCGCTCATTGCGAACCTTTCCTCCTGCCTACTGTACGGGCCGCTCATTGCAGGGTTCATTAACCTGCAAGTTTTGTGCTTGGGAATGCCATGTGTCTCTTTCCAGCATTCTCCCCCTGTCCCATCCCTGGGTGTTTCTGCTCTGTGGGTCTGCTGGATCTTCCGTTGTTTTATTTTCAAAGTCCCGCCTGCCGTTGTTCGTGCAATTGTGAGTGTCTTTGCCATCATGTATTTTCTTAGTTCTGCGTATTTATCCGAGTTCTGTATTTTTCCGAGGTTGGAATGTGCTTAGCCTCGTTTTCAGTCCGTTTTCAGATTTTTTTTACGTTTTACATCCCCCATTTTTTTTCTTGCTTAACTGGTTTTCGAGTGACGAAACATGGCAAATTTGGCTTAAATTTGCTTGCAACCTCACTCCCAGGCTCTCCCCCTGTGATGTGTGAGTGTGGTTTAATTAATTTTTTGTTGTTGTTGTTTTTCGCGTTTTACAATTTCCGCGGTTTGGCCGTTACATTCATATTTTTCCGAGTTCTATTATTTGCCCCTGAGATTCCGAGGTCGGATTTTCATTTCCTCAACTGCTTGCAGCCTAAGTCTCGCGTGTTTCCATTCCTCAACTGTTCGCCTCACTTCGCATGACTCGCAGGACAATGAGCGCCTTCGGCGCTCATTGCCTAATTCCTCCGAGCTCGGAGTGCTTCTATGCCTCAATGGCTCGCCTGGCTTTGCAAAGGCTCGCAAGCGTGATGACAAATCGCAGTTTGACAACTACTATATGTGATAGATTTCATGGTAGAAAAGAACAAAAAGACCCATGGTATCTGCCCATTATTGGAATAATTAGGCCCCAGCATTGTCATCTGCTTATCCCAGTTTTCCTTAAAGTCAAACATTGGAAACTACTTATTACAGTTCCTCCAACTTCCCAGTGGCCTTTGGTACCCTTCATAGCCAAGTCTTAAGTTCTGATAACTAGAGTAATTTTTCTTCTTATTGCCATTAGGGAAAGTATTTGAACAAAATCTAATAGTGCAAGAATATACAGTGACTTTATGCCCCTTAAGGCAATAATCAATTTCTTGTTTTCTGGCGTGATTAGACCCAAAGTATGAGCTGCGGGTCCGGCTGTGAACAATATGCCGGCTGTACTAACACTCCAGTTAACACAGGACTTTATTCAAAGAGCAAATAGGTTTTGTTTAGAGGTATAATGGAAAAAAATAACATGTCACGGCCAGAGCAGGAAACAGTTTATTAGTTACACAAGGGAGTGGAAATAAATCTTACTGAAAGCGTTCTATGAAAAGGGCTTTTTGTGAAGAAATATGAAATATGTTTGCAGTAGGGCATGTTAAGGGGGCACATAAAGAGGTGGCTGAAACTGTTCCTTGTTAAGATTAGATATTGATGTCAACTGACAATAGTGTTCAGCACACCTATAAAGATTTTTACTTTATTAAATACTACCGCAGACATTAAAGGCATGCCGACATTGGACGTTGTAAGACAGAACAAATAAAGTATGATAAATTAACCTGGCAGTGAGCAAGGATATGATTTTTTAAGTGTGGTTTATATTTATAGCCCTTATATTATTATGTATGTAAGTTTTATTGCATAGGTCTGTATTGTGTTGTCTTCATATTGTAGGAATATAACCCACCGAGATCATATCTCTGATTAGATGTTAACTTCAGTAGGATATAAAGAGTTAATGATTATCCAGCACTTAGGGGCTGTAACTTTCCTTGAAGGACTAATGGAACTGTTGGCTTTAATGTCAATATAATTGGTGGTATGCAATAAAAGTTAAGTTTTATACTGATGTTATCCTCAGTTGATATGTGTAGCGTTTCTGTGGCAGAATCTACTTCTTTTTGTATTGGCAGATGTTGGATTACTGCTAAAGTTAAGAATATTCATATTAAAAAAAGGAAATTTGTGAATCATATTTAAATGAATGTAATTGCTGCCTGTTAGAACTGCAGCTGTAGCTTGATTGGCTCTTGACCTTTTTGACCCAATCACATCACACAGTTCAGAATTCTAGTTTCGACACAGTTTCATACTTGTGGGTATATTAGGACCCTGCACGTTTCAACAGCGCCACCCGTGTGAGCGCGTGAGATAACCTGGTTGGGCGCGCGATTGCATCGTACGCACACGGGTGGCGCTGATGAAACATGCAAGGTCCATATTAGAAAGTAATAAGTGTTGAATATAAAGTAATTTATATTAATTATAGATTATAATTTAAAATGGGTGATACAGTATAACTTGTACACGGACTTGTTGTGTCATTAATTAGCATTTTTTGCCACTAATTAGTATAGTATGCCAGTGAGAGAAAAACACTGTACACATCAGTAATTGGCTAGTACAAACACAACTGTTCCACTTTAATAATTTTTATGAACTATATTAAATATTAAAGGACCACCTTTGGACAACATACATTTAGAATATGAAAAAAATAATACAGTCTTCCAATTCAGTTATACATAAAATACGTTTAACTTGTATATTAATTTTTAAGGCATTTCACCTGAATTTTTTAATTACATCCAATTGCAGATATGTTTAATTTTATGCATATTTTTAATTTCTTCAATAATTACATTTTCTGTGTCACTAAAATGTAAAGGTTGCATATTTTTTATTTTCGAAAATCATTTTGCCCGTTAGCTTCTCAAAAGACCATGTAGAAAATGTTTGACCACATGCCACCATGATGTACTGCCACAGATGATTTAAAGGGACATTGAAAGCATTTGTTACCTTTGTGGCATTTCATAAAGGGTATATGATAAAGTACCACGATGCATTTTATTGAAATCTTTAGCTGATCTAGGGACTTGCCCCTGTGAACCAATGAGCAGTAATATACTTACTTGCCAATTAAATCTATAGACGTACTGATGATCTGAGCACTTCCTGTTAGTTTTAATGACATTTAAACATTTTTACTTCATATTTATTCATGCAAAACACATATTTGGTAATGTTTAAAGCATGTATAAAAAAAACAATTGTGTTCCATGTCCCTTTAAACTTCTCAACATTTAAACTGCTGCACTATGGGCTCGATTACATGTTTCCTGCAGGATCTTGCAAGTGCAATTTCCACGAGAGATAAAGTGCTATTACAATCCTCCCATAAGAGATTACTGATAATATTAAGTGTTCTCGTAAGGCCCTGCGAGTGCTCTCAGTGAGACAAAGACTTATGTGTAAACTGAACTTCCCACAAGTGCAGACAAAACTCTTATGAGACTCTTAAGGAGCTAAATCACAAAAGGAGCCTTTCTAATGGTTAACCCAGCCCTATACTACAATACTAAAGAACACTGAAATACATCACAATATCAATTACAAATACCTGCTCACACAATCAAACACTGACACCCAACTAATGCTAAGTCACACCTGATTAATGCAGAGTCCCAGGGGTTAACCACGCCCATCTGCCCTATGAATACATTTGCAACCCTACTTAATAATAATCCTGGGTCCTTTCCTATTATGAGCACTCCATCGCAGGCGGCAGCAGTGGCGGTGAGCATCCGCTAGATTTTGCTGCCAATGTCATAGCTTTAGGGTTAGGGTAAGGGTTAGGGTAATGGTTTAAGCTTGGAAATTATGTACAATCTCAGCAGCGCTTACAAACTGTGTACAATTTCGGCAGCGCCATCTAGCAGTTCCTTGCTGTAACTGCTGCTGCCATTGCTGGAGTAATCATAAGAGGAAAGATCCTAATCCTGTCTTAGCATTCACAGCCTTATTAAATTGTGATTCTGTAAATTTAAAAGGGCTCTATTTAAGCTCATAGCATATTTTTTTTACAGAAGTTTTTAGTTAGTGAACTTCTATCCAAAAGCAGGTTCTTCACTAACTAAAAACTTCTGTAAAAAAAATATGCTGTGTGCTTAAATAGAGCCCTTTTAAATGTACCGAATCGCAATTTAATAAGGCTGTCAGTGTGTATCCAATGATATGTAATACCTTGTAATAAGTGGCGAGCCATGTAGTAGATACAAGATCCTATGGGAGCCATGTAATTGAGCTCTATGTCCCATGTGGTGTATTACATATTAGCAAAATAGAAGTCGAAAGAAAAAAAGCGTAAATAATTCAGTAATTGCTGATTGTCTTGGTACATTATGTCTTAATATATCTATCACCAGATGGATAAAACCTGAAACCCATTGTATTGTGTGCTTTTTCCTTAGGGTATCACATTTATAACCATGAGATTATTATGAGTAACTATTTGCTCTTCCTTTGTTTTCATCACCTAGAGCTGATTTCCCCCTTGCAGTATGAAGATAAATTATTATTTTTATCTGCGAGTGAGTCTCATTTCCTGTACATTACTGGTCCCAGTATCAGTATTTCTATCAGTGGCACTCCTATCAATGCACAGACATGCTTGCCTTAGGGGCACTCACCTGCATGGCTGAGATATCCACATATATCACCTGTGCACGTGTACCTGCTACATCCTGCTCACTCACACTTACCTTAATGTTTTATTTGTTTACCTTGCATTATAATGCCACATATAAAAGCTACATCAGTTATATGTGTTGTTCATGCATCTTTCTTATAAATGGCAAGTATTTTATCAATTTTATTCCTAATGTCCACAGATGGATACTGAGGGCACTATTATATTTGGCGATTCTGAGTTCCAGAAGCCCGTAAAAGAGGCATCAAAAGTTACGGCTATTAAATTGGCCTCTTTTAGCTGCTCCCAAACGATCTGCGGGATATAGGCGTAAAAAAAACCTACGGGCCATCAAAATCTGAACTCTGATTCAGCTAAGCCTTTGATTTGTCAACCCCCGTAAATGTTACAATTGCAAATTGCTATTAAATTGCTACAAGTACTCAAGCCCGCAATTTTTTTTACACCCATAAATGGCAAGTATAGAGAAAAATCCTACTGGTACTAGGGAGAACCTGCAGGGGGTTAAACTCCTGTCCGTAGCACTGTAAAAGCAAATATAAACACACTACTGTATTTTAAATTGCAGGGAAAGTGATGAAAGGTGTTAAAATTAATTGCACAACATTCGCAAATCTGCAATAAAAAAAAAAAATGTCTAATTTCCGTGTTATATCGATCCCGGCAATCAATGTGTTAATACATATAATAGAACTCACATGGACTAGAATATTATATTTAGTGATTTTTTTATATTGCACTATTTCTGGAATACGGGCCCGATCGCAAATCGGATGTTAAAACAGTAAGTGAAATGTAACCTCCATGTTTTAGTAACGTAATGATGACGGCCTCTTTTACTATTGGCTCCTTCTAAATACATAACCATGGGTTTAAATAATTTATCATGCTCACGCCTGGATATGCTACCTGCCGAAGCATGGTTTACGGATTGCGTCGTTGGGGCCTTTTCTAATTTAATCGCTCGGTATCTCCTGCAAATTTCAATCCCCCAGACTTTAATAGGGCCCTTATAGTCCTGAAAACGGACACACTATTTGCTAGAATTATTGCTGCTCACAAATATTTGATGTTTAGAGCTGTATATACTTAATAAGCTGTACAACAGACAAGCTGTTAAATAAATAAATAAATAAACATTTAATATTTCACTTTTTGTGCATTTATTATTTTCTGCAGGGTTCCATGTTCTTTATTTAGCTTCTGTTTTTCGCTGCTGTCTTACGTGTGTGTGTCTTTTAAACTAATAACCTTTCAGTTGAACAAATTAAAACACTGGCAGTTTTAGCTGCCACATTCTCAACATGTAGATCAAAGCTTCCACTGCTTTCTCCTTCCATCTTAGGAAGTTGATAAAAAAAAATGAAATTGCATCATAATTGCATACAAAAGGTAACAAATTAGAGTCTGTATTCATGTTTTTTTTATTGTAAAATTATTTTGCCTATTTTTAAGTGTAGTTCTTCAAAATACTATATTAATAGGGTAACAGTTGTTCTTTAATAAGCTGAGCTGTAGAATGAAAGTGAACTGAGGGATTTGAAGGAAAGTAAGCTTTTCTCTGTTTCATTTAAATGAGAATGTTTTGAAATACAGAATTTCACACTTTTTCTTTTTTTTAAAGCAGACCCCCTAGTGCTGCGCTGCTTTGAATAAATAATTGCCCAGCGGGTGTCCTGGCTAGCCAGTAAGCAGAAATAATGCTGGTATTAGTCATACCCTTCAGCCCATGGCATTACTTATGTCTGTATAATTAGTGCATTTCTTGCAAGTTTTAATTTTTTAATTCAAAAGAAAATGTTTATAATGTTTAAAACTTGCTCTTATAATTGCACAGTTCAATCAAATTGATTTCCTTGAACCTAGAAATGAAGGACTTGCCTTTTAAAGAGGGGTTGGAGGCAGTGATGGAGCTAGAGAATGAACGGCCCTGGTGCAGAAAATACATTTTAAAAGCCCCCCAACTCACTTAGTGCCCTTTCATAAAACCCCTTCTAATATAATTTCTCCTATCCAAGACCCTTCACCATAGGTGCTCCCCCCAAGACCCCTTTCCAAAGCTGCTCCCCTTCCCTTAGCTCCTGCCTTCACAAAGCTCCTCAGCCTGCAGCACAACTGTGACCAATGGGGCCCAGGGGTTGGAAGGCCATAAATATATACTATCTCTACATAGCAGCCATGTCTCTCAGCAGCTATCTTCACACAGCACACACCCTTCTTAGCATCCATCCCTACATAGCACCCAGTCCTTGTCGGCAGCCATCCCCACACAGCACCCAACCCCTCTCAGCACCCACCTCATATAGCACTCAACCCTTTCTCCTTTGCTCCCCCCTCACTAAACCCATCCCCCCTGTGCTTTGCTGCTTTGCTCTCTCACCTCTTACCTGATACACATTCACAGTGTGCTGAACTGCTCCACACTGCTATCTCTTGGAGCTCAGTAGAAATGCTGTTTTTTTAAGCAGGTATGGACAAATTTCCAGCCGAGGGGGGTTTGTGACCAAAGAGGCCCGTCAGAGGCCATGGCAGGTTGGTTTGGTTGGTAGAGAAAAAAAATGAAATGTAGAAAAAAAAAAAATTCAGTACTGCCATCCACAGCATAAATGCCTCCAGAGCCCAGAAGAATCATCAAAAAAATTTTTTTCCAATTAAAAGCTAGTTTTGGTTACTTTTTCCTGATTAATAATGCCCTTATTCACAGTTTCCAAACCTCTATATTTTTATTGTACAGGGGTTCTTTAATGCTATGTAAAACTCACCTTATTTTAATGTTCTATTTGTTCCCCATTTATATTTTAACACTATATTTGTGTAACCCCCTACGATGTTAATGCTATTTATATACCTGCTCAGGTTTTAATGCTGTTTGTGTGCCCCATTCATATTTTAAGCCTATTTATGCACCACATTCACATTTTTATGCTGTTTATGCAGCTCACTCACTTAAAATTTTAATATTATTTATGAACCTCATACCAAACACAACTCTCCTCTCACCACCTTCAATGACTTTTTTATGACTTTCCATGATTCCACATTTCTGTCTCCGGCTACAAACATCCTGAAGGTTTTGCAGATGAAAGAGTGTGATTTATTGAGCCCAGTTTGTGTCAGGGGCTGGATAATGTAGTGGGCACCGAATTGGCAAAGTATATAACTGCAGGATAGTCACCTCCAGCACGGCACAAAAACAGGCTCAGTCTGAGACCAAAATGAATAATTGATGGCCGTAAAAAGGATACAACCAAGTCCCTAACTTCGGGTGCATTATTACACAAATATGTACCTTACAGAATGGTTTGTAAATGTGTTTGGATTTTACAATATATATATATATATATATATATATATATATATATATATATATATATATATATATATATATAATATCTTTATCTTTTTAGAATGCATTCATTTTCCGGCTCTTAGGGTCTTCTTGGCTCCAAAGTATTGATATTTTGGTTCACCCCCCTCTCTCACTCTCTCTCGCTATATATATATATATATACTGTACATATATATATGTAAATACTGTATATATATATATATATATATATATATATATATATATATATAGTCATTATTAATCTACAATTGTGCTCAAAAGTTTGCATACAATGGCAAAAATTTTGAAATTTCGGCATTTATATTGAAAATATGACTGATCATGCAACAAAATGTCTTTTATTGAAGTATAGTGACCGTATGAAACCATTTATTATCACATAGTTGTTTGGCTCCTTTTTAAATCATAATGATAACAGAAATCACCCAAATAACCCTGATCAAAAGTTTACATACCCTTGAACGTTTGGCCTTGTTACAGACACACAAGGTGACACACACAGGTTAAAATGGCGATTAAAGGTCAATTTCCCACACCTGTGGCTTTTTAAATTGCAATTACCGTATTGGTCCGAATATAAGCCGCACCCGCATATAAGCCGCACCCGTAAAGTTCATGGGGAAAAAATAGAAAAAAGATAGTACTCACATACTGTATAAGCCGCACCCGTAAAATTGGAGAGAAAAAAGACTCTCAAAGTGATCAGCCATTGCAAGAAATAGGCTTTCTAATTAGCACTGTAGCTTTTTTTGCAGGTTACAGGCTTTACAGGACGTTAGAATCACTAAAACCGTAAATCGCTATTCAATACCGCAGTCTAAAGCACGAAAATCAGCACCCTTAACTCGTAATCGCTCACCCTTAACTCGCAATCGCGCTTATCGGCAGTAATTTTGCATTCGCGAATAGAAGCCGCACACGTTACGAGCAAAGTTCGCAAATCGGCAATGATTTTTTTACGGTCGCAAATATAAGCCGCACCCTTAGCTTGCAAGCTCAAAAATCAGAAAAAAGGTGCGGCTTATATTCGGACCAATACGGTAGTGTCTGTGTATGAATAGCCAATGAATTTGAGAGCTCTCACATGGATGCCCTGAGCAGGCTAGATCTTGAACAATGGGGAGCAGAAAGAACTGTCAAAATACATGTGTAACAAGGTAATGGAAAAGATGTAAAAAGATATCCAAAGCCTTGAAAATGCTTCAATCACTTATTAAGAAGTGGAAAATGTGGGGATCTCTTGATACCAAGCCAAGGTCAGGTAGACCAAGAAAGATTTCAGCCATAACTGCCAGAAGAATTGTTTGGAATACAAAGAAAAACCCACAGGTAACCTCAGGAGAAATACAGGCTACTCTGAAAAAAGATGGTGTGGTTATTTCAAGGAGCACAATACGACAAAAATTAGCTGCATGGTCGAGATGCCAGAAGGAAGCCTTTACTGAGCCAATGCCCCAAAAAAGCCTGGTTACAATATGCCCGACAACACCTTGACATGCCTCACAGCTTCTGGCACACTGTCATTTGGAGTGACAGGACCAAAATAGAGCTTTTTGGTCACAACCATAAGCGCTATGTTTGGAGAGGGGTGAACAAGGCCTATTGTGAAAACAATACCATCCGCACTGTGAAGCATGGTGGTGGCTCACTAATGTTATCGGGGGGTGTGAGCTCTAAAGGCACAGGGAATCTTGTGACAATTGATGGCAAGATGAATGCATCATGTTGTCAGAAAATACTAACAGACAATTTGCATTCTTCTGCACGAAGGCTGCACATGGGACGCTCTTGGACTTTCCAGCATGACAATGACCCTAAGCACAAGGCCAACTTGACCCTCCAGTGGTTATAGCGGAAAAAGGTGATTGGTGTGGAGTGGCCATCACAGTCTCCTGACCTTAATATCATCGAGTCACTCTGGGGAGATCTCAAACATGCGGTTCATGCAAGACGACCAAAGACTTTGCATGACCTGGAGGAATTTTGCCAAGACAAATAGGCAGCTATACCACCTGCTAGAATTAGTGGCCTCATAGACAACTATTACAGAAGACTGAACGCTGTCATTGATGCTAAGGGGGCAATACACAGTATTAGGAACTAAGGGTATGCAAACTTTTGATCAGGGTAATTTGGGTGATTTCTATTATCATTATGATTTAAAATGGAGCCAAACAACTATGTGATAATAAATGTCTTCAAATGATGACTAGCCTTAAAAAAATACATTTTTTTGCATAATCAGTCATATTTTCAAAATAAATGCCAACATTTCACAATTTCTGCCAGGATATGCAAACTAAAATGTATAAACAATAAACAATTGTATATATATATATATATATATATATATATATATATATATATATATATATATATAAAAAAAATATATATATATATATAGTATATAAATAGTACATTTGTGATCACATTTGAATGTCTAAAATAAAACTTGTTTTCTGCTCAGAATTCTGAGAAATACAGTTATTACACTGCACTCTGGGAAGCTGAGCAGGAACATGCAAATGTGCCCACAAATGCTTTGTTCTTCTATCCATAACCATTTTAAACATGGCTTCCTTTAAGCATATGCCCACTGTATTACACAGCTTTTATGCAAAGACAAGGTTGCATTATACACAAGCTGGAAATCCTACTCACGGACAGCTGTTTTAAGGTTACTGCCTATCATCAGCTTGTATAGTGAATATTTTGAGTAAGTCATTCACCACAACAATCATTTAATACATGGTGGGCAAAAGAGCGATAGAAGCCTCCACCATACAGTAGTACAGTAAATAAATAGTACATCTGTGTTCACATTTTTTAGAAGCTTATTTTTAATGTTTTTTTTATTTTTTTTATCATTAGGCACAAATGCAGATGTCATTAAAATTATTTACCAGCATACCAAATCTCCCAACCATTTCCAAACTCAACCTGTAAACCTGGATAAACTTTGACATATATTAATAAATCCAGCGCTGAGTAGCACGAAAATCCAATAAACTTCTTGTGTCAATTCTGAAATCAGTTTTCCCAGATGATTTTGTGCATAAAAGGAGACAGAAAGCATTGTCTTTCACTGTTACATTTGATAGAGGGTATTTGATAATGTACCACTGTGTTTTTTCTTTTTTCAAATGAAGCACTCAAAGCAGAAAAAAACTGATACAAATATCTAACTGATCTGGAGGCTTGCCTCTGTCAGCCAATGAACAGTAAAATAGCTGTATGGGCCATACTTGTCATGCAAATCAAAACTTTGGTATTGTTTAAAGCTGCTCTTTTACATGCGTGATAAGAATTATGTCCCATGTTCCTTTAAAGCCTCACTGTGGTCAAATTATTTACATAGAATCTATTGAATAAAGTTGATAAAAGGCCAAAAGGTTTTAGAAAGTAAAAAATTAAATAAATAAACCTTTTATACCAAATTATTATTTACTACAGGCATGCATTTCTTTTGTTAGTTGATTGTATCTGTTACTTTTTCAAAAGGGTGAGTTATTGTAAAAGAGCTTTCCATTACTGCTGTTTAATTGCTCTGCCACTTCCAAATGCCACATTACCATTATGTAGACAGGAATTTCCTGTGTAATCTTCTCTCATGTCGGGAAGTTGATTAACAGAAGAAAAAATAGTACATCATACAGCAGCATAATTGCATATAAAAGTTAATATATTACAATCAGTATTTTATTTTCCATTCTAAAAACATTTCCCCTAGTTTGAAGTGCGGATCTTCAAAACAGTATATTTTAAACATATAACCACAGTAACCCTTAAAAGTTTGATTAATTTTATTGCATTTAACAATTATTTTCAGTAGTTGCACCTATTAGCAATACATTGAGGAACAGAGAGCACTCATAGTGCAGTATATATTTTTGTATTTCCTCAAATGGAAAAGAAAACATTGTAAACCTGAACTGCGAGACGTCGTCACTCTTTGCATAATGCATACGATTTAGACCTCATCGATTGCGAGCCTCGCGAAGCGAGTCGTTAACGCGTAGCTATTAGGCGATGGGTCGAGGCGAGCCGTTAATGTGTAGCACTCAGACGATGAGGGCCGAAGGTGCTCATCGCTGCGAGCCTCGCAAAGCGAGGCAAGCCGTTAACGCGTAGCACTGATGCGATGAGCGCGTAGCGAGGCGACCTGTCAAGGCAATTAAACTCGCAGCACAAAGGCAATGAGCGCCAATGGCTCTCATTGCCTGCTCGCCTCGCAAAGTGAGGCGAGCAGTGAAGGCAACTAAACATGCGGGACTTGGCCACTAAACACTTACAGCCTTATTAAATTGCGATTCTGCAAATTGAAAAGGGCTCTATTTAAGCACAGAGCATATTTTTTTACAGAAGTTTTTAGTTAGTGAACTTCTATTTAAAAGCAAGGTCTTCACTAACTAAAAACTTCTGTAAAAAAAATATGCTCTGTGCTTATATAGGGGGGGCTTAGAAAAAAAAAATACGAGATGCGGGACTTTGAAAAAAAAAAAACGCGAACATACAAAAAACACAAAAAACACGAAGAAAATAAAAATAAATACAACAAAAACATCACCCACGGTACGGGGGAACAGCCAGAACGTCTGGGAGTGAGGTGCAACGCGAATTTAAGCCGATTTCAACGACTTTCACCACACAAAGATTGCCTAAGCAAGAAAGAAAATGGGCAACGAAAAAAACTAAAACGGGCTACACGACTCGGACTGTGCAAAAACATTGCCAAACGCGTAGTACTTTCACACAGGAATGAACAAACAACTGGCGAGTCGCGTAACACATTAATAACATTAGCAATCTCTACAATGGCGCTTTATGAGACGCAGGACTTTGGGGAAAAAAAATACAACATAGCAAAAATACAAGGTTAACGTCCAAACCGCGAAAAACAAATAAACACAAAAAACACAAACAAAATACAAATAAATACAACAAAAACATCACCTACAGCACGGGGAACAGCCAGGACATCTGGGAGTGAGGTGGAACGCATTTTAAATATGATTTCGACGACTTTGACCACACGAAAATCGCCTAAGCGAAAAAAATTAAAATGAGGCTACAAGACTCCGGACAACGCAAAACACTGCCAAATGCGTAGCACTTTCACACAGGAACAAACGAAATACAGAATACACTATTAAAAATTATGGAAAATGCTTGCGAGCAGCGTAACACATTAATGACATTACGAATCTACAATGGCGCTTTACACCACTACACCAACGTATTTCCCTCGCGCACACAAACAATTTAGAATGCACAGTTAGGACATTCATTACACTTTATCATCAGAGCAACAACGCTCACTGTACATTGTATGGTCCCGGAAAGGTGCCATGTGTTCTATCGAGACCCCATGGAAGATCCCAAGGGAAAGCATGTTTAAAGGGGAATCCCTAGAGCAGGGGTGTCCAAACTCGGTCCTGGAGGCCCACACACATGCCTGGATATGATAATAACCCTGCTGTGCACAGGTGAGACAATCACTTCTTCAGCCATCTTGGGTGCGGCCCTCCAGGACCGAGTTTTGTTTGCTTGTCAGAGGAATTGCTTGTGCCTCTACGGGTGGGTGAGAATACACATAGTATTTTTGGACAATCTTAGGACTTACAAGCACTCAGAAGCTAACTTGTATCACTCGGATTATTTAAGAATGTGATGGGCTTGGAGAAAATGTTAATGGCACATCTACACATGGCTTGCGAAGGTTTCCGTTGTGTTGGAATCAGACGGTAGTGATTTACGAGTCTACTAGACTCGTAAAACAGAAACTCTAAGGCATGGAAGAGAGCCCTTAGTGAGCACATTGCAGACCTTATTTGATTACATTAATGTTAGTGATACCCTGATACCTCATGTGGAGTACCTATGTGAAAAAGATAAAGCATCTAGCACCTTTTTGATGACCATACTGTTTGGATCATGCTGCAACATGTGTTGAAAAGCTGCGCAGATGCAGATATTAAAGTATAAGATCAAACAGCCCTATATCAAGGATGAGAGTTCATATCATTGATCCTTCTCAGTTGGGGGATTTGTTGGGGCCTCCCAGCCTGCAGCAATTAAAGTTGAATGCTATGGTAATTCAAGGAGCCATTTTTTGGATTCCCCAGGCTACAAATGGCCATGAGGAGGGAAAGTGAATGCAGTTAGTGCCACAGCCCAGTGAGCCGGCAGCAGGAAACCAGCACAGGGACCCTGCAATATATTCTCAAATAACTGACAAGGGAGGTTCTGGTGATTTGGAGAAATGATGCTCATAGAGGAAGCAGCATGGACTCTGCTCTGCTGGGGTCTAGGGGGCAGCTGCAAGTCATTAGGAGGCATCACGTCCAATTTCTGAGATCTGCATGAGGCTCATACTGTGCTTAGGGGGGCACCGAGTCAAGGAGAGGGACTTAACTCTTCAGTTCCATGAAGAACCCATTTGAGGTTTTATTTTAAGTACATTTATTCATATAGACGTATTGGAAGATGTGTGATTGTAGCCAAGGGTGTATTTAGATTTTATGCTGTCATAGGCCCATTCATATTTGTGTACTGCCCAGTTACTACTACTACATTCCCCTTGCTAAGATTATGACACACATAAATAAATCCATAAGGGTATGTGTTATGTGTATATATAGTATGTTAAAAAGTATTACTTATAATTACAGACAGAAGTGTCATTCCATATAGACATGTCCTTTAATACACATTATTCAGTGGGCTTTTATAGGCAACTTCATATATATGTGAATGGATGGGTTGGTCAGGTCTTAAAGGAGAAAATGTTATGATTTATTTATTGCAATAAAAGTAGATTATAATATGAAACAGTTAGTTGGGCCAGAGGCTCAATCTGTGCCATTGACATGCTTGGTGTCATGCTGGGGGTCATTAGTTGGGAAATATTGATAGGATCATGAGGTCTATGTACAAATAGAGTGTGAGAGAGAAGCGATACAGCAAAAGAACTGTTAGGATTCACTAAACCATCTACAAACACAAAACAAATTCAATAAATAATTATTACATATTAAAGACTGACTTTTTAAGCATGCCTGGGATAAACATAAGGCTATCATAAGGCTTAATTCAGCCAAACTTTTAGCTAGATAAAATAGGCAAACCAGATGGGACTTTTTGGTTCTTATCACAGTAAATTCCTGTAATAGGAATGAAATTAAAAAAAAAACTTGTGTAGGAATGTTATTATCTACATTAGTGACAGCTGCTCTATTCCACAAGAAGAGCTTTATATATGGCCCCTGAGACCATAAAAGCGCCACACAGTTATTTTTATCTTTTTGTTTTATGAGTAGTAAACATGATAAAAGCAGTGTTGGTGGATTAATTAGTAATAGTGGTATAGATAATGTGCAGTACAAGAGAGAGTGATATGCTAGTTATGGAGAGTTCAAAGGGACTCTATTGTTGAAGAAGGGCATGCTTCCCCACTTTAGGAAGGGCCTGGGATGTGTCTAAGGGCCACATGAGGCCCATGGGGCTGTCTGTTGAACACCACTGATCTATATTTAAAGGTATATGGCAGTTTGTGGGATATCATGCTTGTAAGTCTGTCTGGTTGAGCATCTCATATCAAATAATTTTATTGAGGAATATTATGAAGGTTAAACAGAAGAAGGTCACAGGACAGGGTATATAGACAGATACTTTTTGAATGAAGTTAGATCCATAGAGCTTGCAGTCTATTCATGGGATAACATGACTTTCTTTGGTTTGAGCAATAACAACAATATAAGTGCTCATGGCTTAGTAGGTAGTTCTATTGATATGGTCACCCACTCTGAGAGCAGCCTCTTTTAGCTCACTTGTGCCCTTTACATTGAGATATATCCTGCAGTGTTTCAATCTGGTCTCACTCAGTGGAGTGATCCAGCCCCAAAATACCAGGAGGTTCTACCCTGAACAGGAAAAACAGCAAACCCCAGATGTACGTTTCGGCCTTAATTGTTTACTGTGCCTTAGGGACTACAGCTACACCTCCCTGATGAGGCCCACAGAGGCCAAAACGTACATCTGGGGTTTGCTGTTTTTCCTGTTCAGGGTAGACTTGCCTGGTATTTCAGGGCTGGATCACTCTTTTGAGTGAGATCAGACTTAAGTACATCACCTATTTGTAATAATTACTTAAAATATTCCAAAATTCAGAATACGTCAATATAAAATATAAAATATTTTAACTGTGGAATTAACCAATTGGTTAATTCCACAGTTAATGGATTTGATATTCTAATCAATTGGTTAATTCCATAGTTAATAGATTTTATATTTTAGATCAAAGTATTTTGGAAATATTTTAAGCAATCCATTAAAGTTATTTTTAAAAAAAATAGTTGGTGTGCATCCCCCCTTCTGGATCACTACCTTGTTGTGGTGAAGGGGCTTGAGTACTTCGATGAAGCTGTGAGCTATACCATGTAGGTTTAGCCAAGATGGGCAGGTTATGGCAGAGAGGTCAGACAAATCGCGGTTCACTGGAGATGGAACTGGCAACTCACTCCAATATCTTTGCTAAGAAAACTTTATGGACAGGCACAACCAGTGACATAATGATATGGCAGCGGAAGATGAGCCCCTCAGGTCAGAAGGTGCCTATCACATTACTGAGGAAGAGCAGAGGGCAAGTACAAGTAACATCAGATCTAATGAAGTGGGTGGGCCAAAGCCGAAAGGACACCCAGCTGCAGATGTGTCTGAAGGGGAAAGGAAAGTCAGATGCTGCAAAGATCAATTCAGAATAGGAACCTGGAATGTTAGAACTATGGACCAAGGCAAACTAGATGTGGTCAAGAATGAAATGACAAGGTTAAACATTGATATCCTGGGAATTGGTGAACTTAAATGGACTGGAATGGGGCATTTCCCATATAACAACCACCAGATCTGCTACTGTGGTCAACAATCCCGCAGAAAAAATGGAGAAGCCATGCTAGTCAATCAAAGAGTGGCCAAAGCAGAGCTCGATTACAACCCAATAAATGACAGAATGATTTCAATTTGAATTCAAGGCAAGCCATTTAATATCACAGTGATACAAGTCTATGCTCCAAACATGGATGCTGCAGAGGCTGAAGTTGTTCAGTACTACAAAGACATTCAACACGTCATAGATATAACACCAAGAAAATATGTTACTATCATCATAGGAGATTGGAATGCTAAAGTAGGGAAGCAAAAGAGACCTGAAATAACTGGCAAGTTTGGCCTTGGAGAACAAAATGAATAGAGAAATTAGTAGAATTTTGTCAAGATAATTCTCTGGTCATAGTAAACACCCTCTTCCAACAGCCTCCGAGATGACTCTACACATGGACATGAGCAGATGGACAACATAGAAATCAGATTGACTATATACTTTGCAGCCAAAGATGGAGACGCTCTATACAGTCAGCAAAAACAAGACCTGGCGCTGACTGCGGCTCAGACCATGAGCTTCTTATTGCAAAGTTCAGAATTAAACTACAGAAGAGAGGGAAAACCATCAGACCAAGTAGATACAAAATAAATAATATCCCATGTGAATATGCAGTGTAAGTAAAGAATAGATTTAAGGGACTAGACATGGAAGATAGAATACCTAAAGAACCTCGGACCGAAGTTTGCAACATTATCCAGGAAACAGCAACAAAAAAATCCCTAAAAAAAAGAAAAGGAAGAAGTCAAACTGGCTGTCTGACGAGCTTTGAAAGTAGCCCAGGAAAGAAGGAAAGCGAAAGGTAGTGGAGATAAGACAACATTTGTCCAACTAAATGCAGAATTCCATAGGATGACAAGAAGAGACAAGGAGACTTTCTACATTGAGCAATGTAAAGAGACTGAAGAAGATAACCGAATGGGTAAATCAAGAGATCTCTTCAAGAAAACTGGGAACCTAAAATGCACCGTTTCATGCCAAATTGGGAGTGATAAAATACAAAAATGGTAGGGACTTAACAAGAAGATTAGATAAAGAAGAGGTAGCAGGAATACACTGAATATCTATACAGGAAGGATCTTAACAGCAGTGATGACCTCATTAGTTTGTCCAATGAGCTGGAGCCGGACATCTTGGAGAGTGAAGTGAGATGGGCCCTACGATGTCTTGCTGATAATAAGGCTACAGGAGGTGATGGAATTCCAATTGAACTATTGAAAACATTTAAAGGGTGATGCTGTAAACATGTTACTTGCCTTATGCCAACACATTTGGAAAACTCAACAATGGCCAAAAGACTAGAAAAGGTCAGTCTACATCCCAATTCCCCCCCCAAAAAAGGCAGTGCCAAAGAGTGCTCCAATTATTGAACAATGGCACTTATTTCACATGCCAGCAAGGTGATGGTTAAGATTCTACAAACTCGACTCCAACAATATATGGGCCGGGAACTACCAGATGTGCAAGCCGGGCTCTGCAGAGGAAGAGGTACAAGAGATCAAATTGCCAATGTCCGCTGGATAATATAAAAAACAGAGAGTTCCATAAAAGCATTTACTTCTGCTTCATAGACTATTCTAAAGCCTTTGACTGTGTGGATTGCAACAAAATGTGGCATGTCCTTAAAGGGATGGGAGTACCAGATCATCTCATCCTCCTCCTAAAGAATCTGTATGTCGACTGAACATGGGACAACAGAATGGTTCAAGATCGGAAAAGGAGTGCAACAAGGTTGTATATTGTCACCTTATTTATTCAACTTATATGCAGAGTACATCATGCGTAAGGCTGGACTGGATGGATCCAAAGCAGGAATCAATATTGCTGGAAGGAATATCAACAACCTCAGATACGTGGATGATACTATCTTGATAGCTGAAAGTGAGGAGGAACTAAAGGCCTTATTGATGAGGATAAAAGAAGAGCGTGCAAAAGCTGGCCGGCTGCTCAACGTTAAAAAGACGAAGATCATGGCAAACGGCAATCTCACGTCCTGGCAAACAGACGGGGAAGAAGTGGAGGCAGTGACAGATTTCATTTTACCTGGATTTTATTATTATTATTATTATTATTATAGTTTATTTGTAACGCGCCAACATATTCCGTAGCGCTATACATAAGTTAAGTTACAGGCAATGACAAGTTAAAGATTCATACATTGCAAAGAGTTGATGGCCCTGTCTTTGAGCTTGGAATCCAGTGTCCATAGCGCTTTCCCTAAAGCACTGCGCAGGATTGAAACTCGCAGACTTACAATCTAAAGTTTAAAGTTTGTATGTGGTACAGTAGGGAGAGAGTAGTGCTGAGCATGTTAGGGAGGAAGGTTATAGGCTTCTTTAAAAAGGTGCATTTTTATTGATGTTTTGAAGGATTTAAGGCAGGAGTATAGTCTGGTGAAGCGAGGTAAGGAGTTCAAGAAAATAGGGGCAGCGCGAGAAAAGTCCTGGAGGCGGGAGTGAGAGGAGGTGACAAGAGTGGTAGAAAGAAGAAGGTCGTTAGCAGAACGAAGAGGGCGTGTGGGGGAGTATTTGAAGATGAGAGTACAGATGTATGGGGGTGTGCTGTTGTTGAGGGCTTTATAAGTTAGGGTCAAGATTTTAAACTTTATTCTGGAAGCTAAGGGAAGCCAGTGAAGTGATTGACAGAGGAGCTGCCGACACTGAACGATGTGTACTGAAGATGAGTCTGGCGGAGGCATTTATTATGGATTGAAGTGGGGAGAGGCGAGTGATGGGCAGGCCAACAAGGAGCGAGTTGCAATAGTCAAGATGAGAAATGAAGAGAGAGTGTATTAGAATCTTAGTAGTGTCTTGTGTAAGGTAATGGCGTATTTTGGATATGTTTTTTAGATGGAAAAGACAGGATTTGGTTAGAGACTGTATGTGTGGGATGAAAGAGAGGGCAGGGTCCAGTAGAACCCCGAGACAACGGGCTTGGGAGGTGGGAGTGATGATGGTGTTGTTGACAGAGACAGAGATGTGAGGAATTGAAGCTGTAGTAGAGGGTGGGAAGATTAAGAGTTCAGTCTTAGACATGTTGAGTTTCAGATGGTGGGCAGACATCCAAGAGGATATACTAGAGAGGCAGTCGGAGAAATGTGCTAGAAGAGAGGGGGATAGATCTGGTGCTGAGAGATAGATTTGGGTGTCATCTGCATAGAGATGGTACTGGAACCCAAAAGAGTTTATTAGGGTGCCGAGTGAGGATGTGTAGATGGAGAAGAGGAGGGGGCCTAGGACTGATCCTTGGGGTATGCCAATAGACAGGGGGTGAGGAGAAGAAGATGTGCCAGAGAAGGAGACACTAAATGATCGTTCTTGGAGGTATGATTAGAACCACAAGAGAGCAGTGTCTCGAATGCCGAGGGAGGAGAGAATGTGGAGTAGAAATGAATGGTCAACTGTGTCAAAGGCAGCAGAGAGATCCAGAAGAAGCAAAATAGAAAAGTGGCCTTTAGACTTGGCGGTGAGCAGGTCATTGGTGACTTTTATGAGAGCTGTCTCAGTGGAGTGTTGGGGCCGAAAGCCGGATTGGAAAGTGTCCAGAAGAGAGTTAGAGGAGATGAAACTGGTAAGGCGGTTATAGACGAGCTGCTCCAGCAGTTTGGAAGCCAGGGGAAGTAGAGAGATAGGGCGATAGTTAGATGCAACGTCAGAATCGGATGAGGGTTTCTGGATCCAAGATCTCTGCAGATGGTTACTGTAGTCATGAAATTAAAAGACGTTTGCTTCTGGGGAGGAAAGCTATGACAAGCTTGGACAAGCTAGTCAAAAGTAAAGATATTAAACTATCAACAAAGGTCTGCATAGTTTGAACTATGGTATTCCCAGTAGTAACCTACAGATGTGACAGCTGGATCATAAAGAAGTCTGAGCGCCGTAGAATTGACGCCTTTGAATTGTGGTTGGAGAAGACTGCTTAGAGTCTCTTGGACTGCAAGAAGATCCAATAAATCAATACTTCAGGAAATCAGGACAAACTGTTCACTAGAAGGGATGAATATGAGGCTGAAGCTCAAATATTTTGGCCATATCATGAGACGGCAGGATTCCCTAGTAAAGACTCTGATGCTGGGAAAGATTGAAGGCACAAGAAGATAGGGATGACAGAGGCGGAGATGGATAGATGAGGTCACTGAAGCAATGCACATGAACTTGATGGAGCTCAGAGGGACAGTGATTGAGAGATAAACCTGGTGTGCTGTGGTCCATAGAGTCACGGAGAGTCGGATGCGACTGAACGACTGAATAACAACAAAAAACATAGTATCCAAAAGGTGTAGCTTTTAGCTATCTAATGGTATGGAACTCTTATTCCACTTTAGATGGTAAACTGATTTATTACGCCTAATATTAGTGAAAAGTAGAAAAAAACGCTTCTAGGAAAAAGCCTATTATTACAATAGACGAAAAATGTGTAGGCCAAGACCTATATATATATATATATATATATATATATATATATATATATATATATAATGACTACATCAGTTTTTATTATTTACTGGAAATGTAGATGTATTACATATTGGGGACATCTTTACGATTTTATTTATCAGTTTTTATCATTATTGATCATTTCTTATTGCTTATTAATAAAAGTTAAGTTTTATTTAGTATCTGTGCTCACCTATTTCCATCTAACACAAGCTGTGTATATATTATGACCCTGGGAATCATGCCCTACTAGTTTAAAAGGTGTTTTTTCTTTTTTTCTATTAAGGAATAATATTAGCTCTATCAAACATTTTGTGTTATGTGAAAAATATTTTGGAATATGTTGCAGAATGAAAAGTTTACAGTTTTAATTTTCCTTCTGTACTTTTTAATTTTTTTTCTGGTAAGTATAAAAGTGAATGTTTAATCATGTAAGGCTCCTTCCCGTGGGAGGAAGTTGAAGCCTTTTTTTTAAAAGCAGCATGGATGTAAAAGTAGTTTTTTTTCTGAAGGTCGTTTCAGCTGTAAATTGTGGTGCGTTACACTGTTTGGGGATCGGTTTACAAGTCAGGATACAGAGGTGTGAATTCATACTCTCAGCTGGCTAAGTGTCAGTGTCATCGTAAAGATTTCACTACATGAGCTCTGTCATCACGTACATAAACAATGTTACACAATGATGTAGTGTACGCTGATATTTACTGGTGGAACACAATGGATGGGTTTATTGGGCAGGACACCTGGTCTGCATGTGATGCAATTCATTCCCTCGCTCTACTTTTACATTGTACCATAATAATCCCTTCCTCCAGACAAAGCTATAAAGCACCTGCTCAGTCCAGAACCTGTACTAATTACAGGGGCCTAATTAAAGGTATATGGTAGTTTCTTGTATTCTGAATGCATCTAATAGAGCAGAATTAGCAGTATATGCAAACATTTTTTTGCATGAAAAAAAAACAAAATAAACATTAATAAACTTACCTTAAAGTTTCCAAAATGTCTACAGTTTTTTTTTTTTTTTTTTTAGAAGGAATGCCTCTGAAAATCCAAGCTAAATAAGCATAAAATTCATAATTAGTTGTGGCCAATCAGAGGCAAGTACAACAATGTATCTGCTTCCCTTTCACTGGCTGAGACAAAGCTGCTTGAGGAGCAACCGTGATACTGAAAGCTGATTCGCTAGAACACAACTCCACAGCTCATTGGCTAGGATGCTCTGCCTACATAGGTGCCTTGGGGGTGTAGCTCACACAAGAGTTCTCAAATGTACTTTGATATACCAATATACAGAATTTCTCAAAAAAATGATTTGATATGACACGCCCAATCAGATAAATCTAAAACATATAATATCCCACAAATGTCCTTATACCTTTAAGGTGGTGCCTTTCTGAATCACTATGAGGTAAAGATGATTATGTACCTCAATGAAGCTGTGATCCAAACCATGTAGGGCTACCCAAGATGGACAGGTCATAGCAGAGAGATCACACAAATCTTGGTCAACTGGATAAGGAACTGGCATCCCACTCCAGTAAAATCTTAAATGGTCACAGAGCGTTCAACACAACTGAATGACTGAACAACAACAAAATAAAGGTGATATCATCTGAAAGAGACTGGAACAATGACATGATTATAACATCCTGGGAAAGTTGAATTGATCCACTACAATAAAACTTTATTCTTATATTTACCTGGCAAATAAATAAACCACAGTAAATGTATTGATAATTATTGAAGAGTATTACAGATGCATCACTTTATAATCAAATTCCGTTTGGGTTTGGTTTGTTTTATTGACAATTGACACTTTTTTTCTTACTTCAGTGATATTTTAAATGAGTAATAGCACAGATCAAGACAGAAGACTTGGTGCAAATGACTTGGTGCACTCTTGACCAGGGAAGTAAATATATTTGTGTAAAACATAACTTCTAATTACTACTCATTAAAAAAAATGATTTTAAGATTATTTATAATAGCACAGCCTCAGATATAACAAGAAAAGTTAAATGTACACATATTTTATATTATACTTTAAAGGGCCACTACACAATGAAAAAAAATAAAAAGGTATGAAAACATAACTAAGAACATAATTATTCAGGAAAAAATGAATACAGCTAGTTTATAATTATAAATAAATGGTAATGCCTCTTCTGAGCATTTGAGAGGGGCATTTGCATTTCTGGAGAGATATGGTTGAATTTCCTGAAGCAAGCGGTGTACTTGTGGGTCAGTAAAGTAGAAGGGTGTGGTGTCAATTTTAATCTTATCTAATTATCGTAACAAAAGCCTCCCTGTTCCCTCCTTCTCCACCCATCTCCAAAACAGACACCCTCATCATTCAGCTCGGAAGTAATATATCAATCGCGAAATGGATTCCTATACTCATAAACAGAGTCTTCAAAAATTCAGATTTTCACAAAAAATGCTTTATGGTCATGACTTACACAGCTGCTAATATTGTTAGTTTGGTACATAATTAACAAACTAGTGTCTTTTTTCTTGATCTGCAGCCATTTAAACTCCTTAGAGGCACAACATGGTTCCTCAAGGCGCAATACACAAACTTCCCAAAGCGATCAGGTTCTCTTCCGTGGCTCCCACCTCTTATTGATATAGTAATCCGCTGAAAAAACTTGTTAAAATGCATTTTGTTAATTGGTTTTGTATTGAAAATATGTTATTACAAAGGTTAGCTAAAATGTTTCATTTTTGGAATAAAATCAAAACTCTCGGTCTTTACAGTGTAGTGTTATTGGCGGTAGGATATCTCTCCGTCAATCCTGAATAATCGTCTCATCTGGTCAGCCCGTTTTATCTTTAGACTCCACCTCATTTGGAGAAGATCATATCAAATCATCACCATAGCTACCTGGACGCTTAATGGACACTTACTGTAGTGCATATGGCTGCATATTCTTCCCTGATCCTTTAATGGTAGATTCACTCATCTGTCCTGGCTACTAAACCATACAGTTCAATACAGAAAGCACCAGTGTATACCAACATGTACTATCATTTGATGTTGTTTAGTCGTTAAGTCATGTTTGACTCTCTGTGACCTTATGGTTCCCAGCACCCTAGGCACATATTTTGTCTGGTTGTGCTTAGCCATAGGGTTTTCTTGGCAATTATAATGGAGTGGGTTGCCAGTTCCTCCTCCAGTTGACCGCGACTTGGCTGACCTCTCTACTATGACCTGTCCATCTTGGATGACCCTACATAGTTTAGCTCACAGCAACAAAAAAACATTTTTTTTGCTCCCTCACCCAGTACCAACTCACTAAGACACTGCCCAAGACCCTTTCCCATAACAGCTCCCTTCCCTAAGATCCCTTACCATAACAGCCCCCTTCACCAAGACCCTTTACAATAGCCCCTCTTCCCATAGTTGCTTACCTTTATTGCAAAGCTCCTTTGCCTGCATCAAGGCTCTCAGAACCTATCTTCACATAGCACCCAGTACTAGAGATGTCGCGAACAGTTCGCCCGCGGACTATTCGCGGCGATTTTGGCATGTTCGCATCGGACGGCGAACACATGCGCTTTTGGGTTCTCCCCCTATTCTTTATCATTGAGGAAACTTAGACCCTGCACCTCACAGTCAGCAGACACATTCCAGCCAATCAGCAGCATACACTCCCTTCCAGTGCCTTCCATCTGAAGGACAGCATACATTTTAGAATCATTCTGAAGCTGCATTTGTTGTGAGAGGACAGATAGTGTAGCTGCTGGAGATTTAATAGGGAAATAGATAGCCAGGCTATGTATTTAGCTTCCACTACAGACCTGAAGGACTCATCTGATATCTGCTGCAAGGACAGCATCCCAAAAAGCCCTTTTTAGGGCTAGAACATTTTTCTGTGTAATCTAATTGCATATGCCTGCCTGCCAGCGTGTGTGTGTGACAGGCTAACACCTAACAGCTTATATTGTGCTCAGTGAAATAAAACAACACTTTTTTGACTGTAATAGATTAAATAGCAATTGCCCGCCTACAGGCGTGTGTGTGAAGCCTATTGCATCTACTTTGCCAACTTTTGCCAGTGCACAGTCATACGTCATATCTGGTGCAACCGTAGTGTACAGTGACATAAAACAACACTTTTTTGACTCTAATCGATTGAATATCAGTTGCCTGCCTACAGGCGTGTGTGTGAGGCCTACAGCGCCTACTCTGCCAACTTTTGCCAGTGCACAGTGACACTCATATCTGGTGGCACCTTAGATTGCACGCGCAGTGCCCAAAATTTGAAGTAGGAGGTCCGACCAAGCATCTTTTTCCATCTCCCTGTTCCAAAAATCAATGCCATATACACGTCTCCTAATAGTGGACGTAACAGGGATTAAACCGATAGGAATAGTACTACTTAACAGTACACACCTTATAATAACGCAGACAGAGGCAACACAGAGAGAGGAGTCTGAAGAAGAGGAGTCAGAGGAGGAAGGTGGCTTTGAGGAGGTGGAAGACCAAACACAGCAGGCGTCCCAGGGGGCTTGTTGTCACCTTTCGGGGACCCTTGGTGGCTGGGTGGAGGAAGAGACCTTCAATGACATCAGTGAGGACAAGGAACGGGACATGGCTAGCTTGGTATCCAACCTTGTGCAAATGGGGAGTTTGCGGTTGTGCAAAGGGACTGTTTGCGGTTGTTTGTGGTGCATTAAACGGGGAGATTAGTCTGTTACTGTGAAGTGGGTGTAACCCTTACACTACCTGATCGATACAACATCATACCTGATGTTTTAAAGCATGTTATGCCAAACAATTTAGGAATGTTAGGTGATTTATGCCCTTTATGGCTTAAAACCAGACTCTGCATCAACTATGTAATTTTCCGTGGGAGTTTTGCCATCGATCCCCCTCCGGCATGCCACAGTCCAGGTGTTAGTCCCCTTGAAACAACTTTCCCATCACTATTGTGGCCAGAAAGAGTCCCTGTGGGTTTTGAAATTCGCCTGCCCATTGAAGTCTATGGCGGTTCGCCGGGTTCGCCCGTTCGCGAACATTTGATTGAAGTTCGCGTCCGATGTTCGCGAACCGAAAATTTTATGTTCTCGACATCACTACCTAGTACATCTCAACATCCACCCCTCTTAGCACCCTTCACTAAATAGCACCCAGTTCTTGTCAGCAGCCATCCTCTCTCAACACCCACCTCATGTATCCCTCATCTCCTTTGCTCCCTCCTCACAGAACCTATCCCCTTGTACTTTTATCTGTCACCCAGCTCTTGTTCTCTCTCACCTCTTTCCTGATACCCATCACCAGCATGCTCAATTGATCCACACTGCCACCTCTTGGAGTTTCATTAGAAATGCTGTTTTATAACCAGGCACTGACCAAATTCTGTCCAGGATAGTCTGAGGCCAAGGAGGCCCAGAGGGTCCCAGGACGGCCTCTGGCAGATTGGCCCTGGATGGGGGTGGAGGCATGGGAGCCCATACACTACAGAAATAAAAAATGCAATATAAAAAAAAAGTAGGAAAAAAATTACAACGCACTGGCCCTCCAGAAGTGGGCCCTGGTGCATTGCACCACTGCTAGCTCTGCCCCTTGACACAGAGGTAGATGGTGAGGTGAGTCACCAGGCCAGTGGTGAAGTGGGTGAGCCTCTACCCTACAGTACAGCTGTACCATCACAGTAGGCCATAGGCGTAGGTCCAGGGCGGAGGGGGTGCTGTCTCTGGCCTGGGTCCTCCCCTCAATTGTTTATTTATTTATGGTTATTATTGATGTTATCTGTCATTATGTTTACAAATAAATGCTGTGACCTGTTTTCCGTCGGAAAAGTTGTCTGGGTCTGTTATTGTGGGGTAGCATCACTTGGGTCATGTATACAGGGAGTGCAGAATTATTAGGCAAGTTGTATTTTTGAGGATTAATTTTATTATTGAACAACAACCATGTTCTCAATGAACCCAAAAAACTCATTAATATCAAAGCTGAATATTTTTGGAAGTAGTTTTTAGTTTGTTTTTAGTTTTAGCTATTTTAGGGGGATATCTGTGTGTGCAGGTGACTATTACTGTGCATAATTATTAGGCAACTTAACAAAAAACAAATATATACCCATTTCAATTATTTATTTTTACCAGTGAAACCAATATAACATCTCAACATTCACAAATATACATTTCTGACATTCAAAAACAAAACAAAAACAAATCAGTGACCAATATAGCCACCTTTCTTTGCAAGGACACTCAAAAGCCTGCCATCCATGGATTCTGTCAGTGTTTTGATCTGTTCACCATCAACATTGCATGCAGCAGCAACCACAGCCTCCCAGACACTGTTCAGAGAGGTGTACTGTTTTCCCTCCTTGTAAATCTCACATTTGATGATGGACCACAGGTTCTCAATGGGGTTCAGATCAGGTGAACAAGGAGGCCATGTCATTAGATTTTCTTCTTTTATACCCTTTCTTGCCAGCCACGCTGTGGAGTACTTGGACGCGTGTGATGGAGCATTGTCCTGCATGAAAATCATGTTTTTCTTGAAGGATGCAGACTTCTTCCTGTACCACTGCTTGAAGAAGGTGTCTTCCAGGAACTGGCAGTAGGACTGGGAGTTGAGCTTGACTCCATCCTCAACCCGAAAAGGCCCCACAAGCTCATCTTTGATGATACCAGCCCAAACCAGTACTCCACCTCCACCTTGCTGGCATCTGAGTCGGACTGGAGCTCTCTGCCTTTTACCAATCCAGCCACGGGCCCATCCATCTGGCCCATCAAGACTCATTCTCATTTCATCAGTCCATAAAACCTTAGAAAAATCAGTCTTGAGATATTTCTTAGCCCAGTCTTGACGTTTCAGCTTGTGTGTCTTGTTCAGTGGTGGTCGTCTTTCAGCCTTTCTTACCTTGGCCATGTCTCTGAGTATTGCACACCTTGTGCTTTTGGGCACTCCAGTGATGTTGCAGCTCTGAAATATGGCCAAACTGGTGGCAAGTGGCATCGTGGCAGCTGCACGCTTGACTTTTCTCAGTTCATGGGCAGTTATTTTGCGCCTTGGTTTTTCCGCACGCTTCTTGCGACCCTGTTGACTATTTTGAATGAAACGCTTGATTGTTCGATGATCACGCTTCAGAAGCTTTGCAATTTTAAGAGTGCTGCATCCCTCTGCAAGATATCTCACTATTTTTGACTTTTCTGAGCCTGTCAAGTCCTTCTTTTGACCCATTTTGCCAAATGAAAGGAAATTGCCTAATAATTATGCACACCTGATATAGGGTGTTGATGTCATTAGACCACACCTTCTCATTACAGATATGCACATCACCTAATATGCTTAATTGGTAGTAGGCTTTCGAGCCTATACAGCTTGGAGTAAGACAACATGCATAAAGAGGATGATGTGGTCAAAATACTCATTTGCCTAATAATTCTGCACTCCCTGTATTCACAAGGCTGTGATTTATTGGCATCTTTTTGATCTAGCAAACAAATAACTGTGTTAATGAACACTTGATACAATATAAGAGTGCAGTGTCCCTTTAAGGGTATTAAGTCCAATTTGCCTGCATTAGATGTCCTTGTGTGAGCAGCAGCTGCTGCACCGGTATGTGGGCTCTTATTTGTGTTCTTTCTTGCGGAGGTTATCAGGCCATAAAGTGGAGCCGGCTCCCCGCGGCATCTTGCAAGTGGCACCTGCACACAGACCATCCACTGTCTAATAACCTCCTTATCTTTAAGGCATCATAAAGTGTTTATCACCTGCACCTTTCCCAGGCTGCACATGTAGGAATTACACGCAGTACCTGATAAATATAAAGCTTTATTGCCTGTCACGTGATGATAATAAAGTACTCCAGGTGTTTCTCATCATTATGACCTACCTGTCAACAAATGGACGATTACATTGTATGCTGCCCCTCATGGGGACGGTCCCTCTTATGGTCATAATGTTGTGACTTATTTTATACATCGTTTAAGAAACACTGCAAATGCGCCAAATATGGTATAATATAAAACTGTAGATAGAACAAACATTTTATCAATTGAATGGTATTTAAAAATGCATTTTCCTACAGGAAACTTACACAAAATGTTGAAATGTTACCTGTCAAACTTTCTGATCCACCCACTAGGGAAGGACTGATATCTCTTACTAATGGGAGATCATTAACAATAGTTGTTGGTTACTTCCTATGCATGCTCAGGCAATTCATTCCCTCTTTTTCATGTGGCTTTATACCGAAAGCAAAAGATTCAGCGCTCCATGGTACAATCAGCAATTATTCACAATAATCTAAACAAGAGATACCAGTAGCACACTGATTTGTAATAAAACCTATAAATGGTATTAGTAACTTTCTGCCTGACAACAGGGGTCTTAAAAAGACACAAGTACCACCTAAACATTGTCTATTAAAGGTTCTATGAATATAATCATTTCTATATGAATCCTACCAATGGCAAATTCTCTAAAAATGTTCAAATATATTTGGTGTTACTGATCATAACAGATTCACAGGATAGCCTGTAGTTTGTATAATTTTATCATTTAGTACTAACAAAATGCTAGGATCTTAACTTGTTCATTTAGTTCAGGGTTCCCCAAAACTCAGATACTCCACCAGATTAAGATTTGAGGATTTCCTTGACTAAGTGTAGGTGCTACAGTGCTCCTAAAAACATATTTTTTTAATGTATTTGTTTATATTTTCAATTTTTCTGGCCCTCCAATATAATAAAAAACTATATATATATAAATAAATATATATATATATATATATATATATATATATATCACATATAATAGTTGTCAAACTGCAATTCTTTGTCACGTTTGCGACAAATCGCAGTGCATTGCGCAACGGGGCACATTGCGAGGTGGAAACACAGTAGGAGTAGGGGAGACACAAAGGGAAGGAGGAGGAAGACACACAGGGCAGGGAGAGGAGTGGGGAGAGACACAGGGCAGGGAGAGGAGTGGGGAAGAGACAGAGGGGAGGGGGGAGACACACAGGGGTGGGAGAGGAGCGGGGGAGAGACACAGGGGAATGAGAGGGGGGAGAGACACAGAGGAAGGGGAGAAAGACACAGGGGAGTGAGAGGAGGAGGGGAGGAGAGACACAAAGGAGTGAGAGGAGGGGGGAGGGACACAGGGGAGGGGGAGACACACAAGGGTGGGAGAGGATGGGGGTAGACACACAGGGGAGGGGGAGGAGAGACACAAAGGAGTGAGAGGAGGGGGGAGGGACACAGGGGAGTGAGGAGGGGGTGAGACACAAAAGAGTGAGGGGTAGAGAGACACAGGGAAGGGAGATGAGGGGGGAAGAGACACAGGGGAGGGGGAGATACACAGGGGTGGGAGAGGATGGGGGTAGACACACAGGGGAGGGGGGAAGAGACACAGAGGAGGGGGGAGAGGCACAGGGGAATGAGAGGGGAAGCGACAAAGAGGAGGGGGAGAGACACAGGGGAGTGAGAGGAACGGGGAAGAGACACAGGGGACTGAGAGGAGGGGGAGAGACACAGGGGAATAAGAGGTGGGAGAGACACAGGGGGGAGAGACACAGAGGAGGGGGGAGACACAGGGGAGTGAGAAGAGGGGGAGAAGAGACACAGGGGAGGGAGAGGAGAGGGAAGTGACACAGGGGAGGGAAATGGGGGTAACAGACACGAGGGAGAGGGGAAGAGACATGGGGGAAAGAGACACAGGGGGGAAAAAGAGACACAGGGGAAGGAGAGTGGGGGGCAAGAGACACAGGGCAGGGAGAGGTTGGGGCAAGAGACACAGCGGAGGGAGAGGTGGGGAAAGAGACACGGGACAGGGGGAAAGACACAGGGGGGGGAAGGAGACACAAGGAAGGGAGAGGAGGGGATAAATGAGACACAAGGGAGGAAGTAGACAGAGGGAAAGACACGCAATGAGCAGCCAAAAGCGCTCATCGCGAGGCCAGTAAAGTAGAGGGGGAGAGGCTGCCATTGTGTGGCAAACAGCATTGCCAGGATTAACATTTTATTGTCGTCATTTTTTACGGGCAAGTTGCTAGTATATATATATATATATATATATATATATATATATATATATATATATATATACAGTGGATATAAAAAGTCTACACACCCCTGTTAAAATGTCAGGTTTCTGTGCTGTAAAAAAATGAGACAAAGATAAATGATTTCAGAACTTTTTCCACCTTTAATGTGACCTATGAACTGTACAACTCAATTGAAAGACAAACTGAAATCTTTTAGGTGGAGGGAAGAAAAAGTAAAATAATGTGGTTGCATAAGTCTGCACACCCTCTTATAACTGGGCATGTAGCTGTGTTCAGAATTAAGCAATCACATTCCAAACCGTGTTAAATAGGAGTCAGCATACACCTGCCATCATTTAAAGTGCCTCTGATTAACCCCAAATGAAGTGCAGCTGCTCTAGTTGGTCTTTCCTGAAATGTTCTTAGTTGCATCCCACAGCAAAAGCCATGGTCCACAGAGAGCTTCCAAAGCATCAGAGGGATCTCATTATTAAAAGGTATCAGTCAGGAGAAGGGTACAAATGAATTTCCAACTGGTCTGGGAGGCTACCAAGAGGCCTACAGCAACATTAAAGGAGCTGCAGGAATATCTGGCAAGTACTGGCTGTGTGGTAGATGTGACAACAATCTCCTGTATTCTTCATATGTCTGGGCTATGGGGTAGAGTGGCAAGACGAAAGCCTTTTCTTACGAAGAAAAACATCCAAGCCAGGCTACATTTTGCAAAAACACATCTGAAGTCTCCCAAAAGCATGTGGGAAAAGGTGTTATGGTCTGATGAAACTAAGGTTGAACTTTTTGGCCATAATTCCAAAATACATGTTTGGCGCAAAAACAACACTGCACATCACCAAAAGAACACCATACCCACAGTGAAGCATGGTGGTGGCAGCATCATGCTTTGGGGCTGTTTATCTTCAGCTGGAACTGGGGCCTTAGTTAAGATAGAGGGAATTATAAACAGTTCCAAATACCAGTCAATATTGGCACAAAACCTTCAGGCTTCTGCTAGAAAGCTGAACATGAAGAGGAACTTCATCTTTCAGCATGACAATGACCCAAAGCATACATCCAAATCAACAAAGGAATAGCTTCACCAGAAGAAGATTAAAGTTTTGGAATGGCCCAGCCAGAGCCCAGACCTGAATCAGATTGAAAATCTGTGGGGTGATCTGAAGAGGGCTGGGCACAGGCTTCTAATAGAATAGGGCTCCATATGGCTTTTACAGTATATGGGACCTACCACCAATGAAAGATAGGGCCTGAGTTATACCATGAACTAAGCCCATTAAGAACGCTCTAATACCAACATCTGAGAAATGCACCCCAACCCTCAAATAAAACATGTACACATACCTATCCCACAAAGCATGGTGTCTGATAGATACACTCCCAAACCCCCTTACAAAACTTGACATTATTATTTTATTATTATTATTATTTTTTAATATTATTATTATTATTATTATTATTATTATTATTAATATTAATATCCTTTATTTGTAACCCACCAAAATATCCTGTTATAAAGGGGTTAAGTACATATCAAAACAGTTTTCACACATTGTGTTTTAACACATGGGTATTGCTATTGAGCTTAAAATCAAACATTAGTAGTGCTTTCCATAATGCACCTAACAAGATTGAAAACTTGCAAACTTAAAGTCTAAAGGGTTCGGGTGAGGAATTTGTTGTGTATATTAAGGCTGGAGGTTTTTCGCTTCTTTAAACAGATGTCTTTTTAGTTAGGTTTTGAAGGTTTTGAGACAGGAGGGTAGTCTAGTGGAGTGAGGCAAGGAGATCCCAAGGATAGGGCAGCATGAGAAAAGTCCTGAAGGTGGGAGTGAGAGGAGGTGATAAGAGAGGTGGATAGAAGAATGTTGTTAGCAGAGTGAAGAGGGCAGTTTGGAGAGATGTAAGAGGGTGCATTGTTGTTGAGGAGCTTTATAGTTTATGGTCATTATTATAAATGTTATTCTGGAGACTATGGGAAGCCAGTGGAGTGACTGACAGAGAGGTGCTACAGACACTGAGTGTTGAGTATGGTGGATGGGTCTAGCGTTCATTATGGATTGGAGTGGAGAGAGATGGGTGATGGGGAGGGCTGGTTCTGAGAGGTAGATTTGGGTCATCTGCATATAGATGATACTGAAATCCAAAAGATTGTATAAGGGTACCAAGGGAGGATGTATAGATGGAAAAAGGAGGGGGGCTATGACTAAACAATGGGGTACACCAGCAGTCAGAGGGCGAGGCAAAGAAGAGGAGACACTAAATGTTCGATTTTCTAGATAACTTCTGAACCATGAAAGAACAGTGTCATGGATGCCAAGAAAGGGGAGAATTTGGATTAGAAGGTGTCAATTGTGTCAAAGGCAGCAAAGAGATCCCGTAGAAATAGAAGAGAGAAACGACTCTTTGATGTGGTGGTGAGCAAGTTAATTTTCTTCCTAGCCCTACTATAAGCGCATTTCTAATAAATTCTTGGGGTAATCTCCCACCATATTTTGAACTGCTTTGGATATAATTCTCTAAGCCTATAAAGATCCATTTTTGAAACTGCTCCCCAAATCATTGAAACTGCATAACTAATAACATTTAACAACACCTGCTCCCATCTAAGCCTCCTTATGCCAAACCAATGCAGCTAAATGACCCTCTTGAAGAAGCCCAGTTGTATCCATCATCTCTGACTGCTGCAGCTCTCTTTGCCCAGTATATGTAGGAGTGACCAATAACCCAGAGGCAAAGATGGGATTCTAGAAAGCAAAATTGTTTGCATCAGTAGATGCATGTGGCTATAGGTTCTAAATCTATTAGATTCCCACCTCCCAATTGGTTTCACCGCCTCCCCCCCTTAGCCTTAACCCCGCAACCTCTGTTGCAGCCCCAATCCAGAATGACAGAATTCCAAATTAACACCCACACAAACCCAAGCTAGAAAGCACAGAATGAAAAATCCTTATGAACTGGAAACATGATAAAGGTGACCCAGCACGATGTAGTAGCAGAGAACCTGCAACATCAGGGCGAACCCACAAGTATTCTGTCATGTAAATGCCAGGACGAATGGAATGGCCAATGGGATATAAATTAATCACCACCCTTTTTCCCTCCTGATACATTTTTTACTGCGTAAGTGTAAGAGAAAAACAATCTGTTAGAATTTCCACATCAGCCACCCATCACTATTTTATTAGCACCAACCAGCTCTGAAACACGAAATGCTGCAAAACATGCCAAAGAGAAGGCCAGTGTAAACAATAAAAATTCAAAATGAGACCAACACAAACTGTGCAACACTTGTATTATTTTTATTCAGCAAATGAAAAGTAACTGTTTTTTGGGAATCCTTTTTAACTTGACATTGTTTCAAACCTTTAAAAGTTTGATAAAATATGAAAGCCTTTATTATATCATTAAATTTAAGAAAGAAGGCAAGAGCCGATAGCTTTCTTCCCAAGGCAGTAGTAGGGGAGGTGGCTTGAGCGTTCACCTGTAACATAAAGTGTAACAAAATAACCAGGTCATCCTGGGGATCCAATGCACTCTCACTACAATGAAATTCCATCAATCATTCAATACCTGCACGTATGATGCGCAGGTCTAAGTACCAAGGAACTCTGAATTAATTATTTCAGATCAGAAATCCCGGAGACCATAGATAGGGTGGGCAGGAGGCGCCATATTGATCTGCAGCTGGTGCCGCTAGTTGAAAAAGCTGCAATGCATCAGCGATTTAATTCATTAAAGTTGGCACATGAAAATCTCTACACAGAAAGTTAAATTGCAGACACTTCAGTACAGATGTCTAAGCAACCTTACCACATTTGGTGAAGCTGCAGAGGTTGTCTCAATGAAATGTCACACGTGTGTCATGCAACTACTCCCCCAACATAAATTATGACTCCACTGTTGGAAAAAACTTCAGTAACGCCAGGTTCTTAACCAAACCGCTGCCACCGAACTTCTGGCCATTTCAAATAAGCTCCAAAACCCACAACCCATACCCAACATCAGTAAACAAGTCTAATTGTTCATTCATCACCCTATCAGGTAAAATGATCCAAAAACCCTTCCACACATGTTCTTTATTGATCCTAATATGGTGAACAGTTCCAACGCACCCACCAGCGCCAAAGACAACTATCAACAAAAAATACACCTGGCATGCAAAATTCAGCTTTCCTAGTAAGTACTGTAGAGAATTCAAGGTCATCTTCTAAGAACCTACAATTTGCCCACTGGAAACTGACATTCAAACGTTAGAGTATCTATGGTAAAACCAAGAAAATCCAAACATTCCTTTGGACCCTCTGATTTGCCACCAAAGGAACCCCAAATTAATTTGCTTCAACTAAAAAGTCCTATATTAACTTACGTGTCTGAATCCTGCTGACCGACAAAGAGAAAGTTGTCTAAATAGTGAACTATGCATCCATAACCTGTCCTAATGTTAACCAAACAATGCAAAAAAACAAACAAAAAAGCAAAAACGAACATGAGATAGAGCACCCCAATGGGCAAATACTATATTTAGGTTTTATGTTGCCCTAGTGTCAAGTACACTCACAGACAGAAATATCACTGCATATAGACATTTACGTGCATATACAAACATATTTCAATGCACCTTCAGTCAGCCTGCTCCCCCTGAAAAAATGCTGTCCCAAGTGCATATCTTTACATTTATTCATATTAAATCTCATCTGCCATTTAGTTGCCCATTTCTCAAATGTATGCAAAACCCTCTGGAGGGAAAGTACATAATTTTCTGATTTAATTACTTACACAGCTTAGCGTCAGCAGTAAAAATAGAGACAATACTTTCTAGTCCTACCTATAAGTCATTTATAAATATGTTAAAAAGGAGAGGACCTAATACTGAACCCTGAGGAACCTCACTTACCACATTACTCCAATCTGAGTTTCATTTACAACAAAACTTTGCTTCCTGTCTTTTAGCCAGCTCTCAATCCATGCACAGATATTTACTGCAATTCCTGTATCCCTTAGTTTGCACAATAGCCTTCCATGTGGCACTGTATCAAAAGCCTTTGCAAAATCCAAAAAGACTACATTCACTGAGTTGTCCTGATCCCACTGAGTAGCCTTGCTCCTTTATAATACTAACTTTCTCATAGAAACTAACTAGGTTTGTTTGACATGACCTATTCCTCATAAACCCTCATGTCTACTTTTCATTTCTGGAATAACTTGAATCTTTGATTTTTTCCTTAAAGAACATAAAACATTTTGTGGGTGACAGAGTCCTTTTTAATGTATCATGTCACACTTGGAGTTTATACAATATCTAAATATATATATTTCCCAACTTATTCTGCACACATATACTGTCTGCTTAAATCTTATGGGTCATGATACACACAGGCTCTTCCGTTCTCATTATCTGTGTAAACGTCACACATCACATTGTACCATGTGTGTGTTCACACCAACTTTTATTATTAAACTCATCAGACCCCTGGGCTGAGACAATGGAAACTTGGGGCCCACAGAAGAAGCCTGTTTACTTTCATGAGCATTTCAAAATGTACAACAGGATGAAATGAAAAATATACAAATCTGCTAAACCATTTCCGTATGAGGCATTAAAACATGAGATGAGAAACAATCACATACCCACACACAGCTCCTAGCTATATACAAATAAATATCTAAACATAACTATGGATAGATACCTCGTGTTTTAGTCATAGAGCAACGACACTTTATTTTATATAATATACAGTGCAAAGAAAACCTGCAATTAGGGACATTTGTAAAATAGGACAAAGTTGAAATGTATTTAATTTATGTTACTTAATCGATAGCAAGATATCCATTGTTTTGTTTGTGGTAAGCAACATTTGCTGATGGTAACTGCACTGTTTTTACAAACCAAAGTCCAAACTTATCTGAGAATAGGTAATCTATAGGGGCTCTTGGGTGCTTCTGCTAACATATAGTAATATAGACGGGCAACCACTCAAGATAACAATGCTGATAGAGGCTGTGTATACACAGCATTTATCTGACACAATAAATTGAGTTATTTTGATTTTATTGGAGCCATATCTCTTGATTGTGTATGAGGAGGGATTCCATAGAACAACTAGCCCATATCTCTATGGAAAACTGTGGGGTCATTAAATTGATCCGGGAGAGGGGTTTTAAAATCCTGGATATGGATTTGCGGAGTATTGCGCCTGTGGAAGGGTTTTGACAATAGGCAATGATTTTTGTGAATAGGGGAGAGGTATTGGAGTTGCATGGGGTCTGGGAGTCTGTTAGTATTCTCTGGTCCAAAAATGGATCCAGTATTTGGAAATACAATGTGGCTCTGATGGACAGTTCTTAATTTTTTCTGCCTCAAAAACTACCAAGTTACCAAGTAAAAATTCCAAATGGGGCACTAAATATATAGAGAATAATAATGTATAAAGATAAATATAAGATTTACCAAAATAAGCAATATTTAATATGGTAATACTACATCTTAAGCTATTACTTACTAAAGGCTATGGTTTTTGTTATGTATAAAATTAATCAAGGTTGGTGTAGGTGTGTACATGTGTGCGTGCCTATGTCTATATAAAGGGGTTGACAAAATTAGCTAACATTTAGGAGCCAGTTAGGCTGTTTCTAGGAGCCCAGAAGATAGCCCATTATAGACATTCATTATATTTTAAACAAATATTTAGGAAGTACACATTTTAGAAGCTCTGGCTCCCAGTAAGCTTGCATATATATATTTACTAGAGAATTGCCCGTCAAAAAATGACGGCAATGAAATTGTAAGGTAGCTAATGCTGTTTGGTGTGTACTACTGAAATATAAATGAATATACTTTACCTATTTTGAAGCATTGTGTTGAAGAGCTGCAATCTGTTTTGATGTTGCTGCAGCATTAGTGGTGTGGAGCTGCTGTGTAAGCGTGATGAATGTGTGCTGTGTAATAGTGTGCGTGCGCAAGACGAAACCGTTACCGTAGTTGTGTACTTCCGCATTGGAGTAAAATGGCGGGTAATGTGTGTTATGCGTCTTAACGGAATATCCGTAGGTCGTTTGTGGTGTTTTGTGAGTTTCTTGTGGTGTTTTGCGTGTTTAGAGTGCTGTAGCCTCGTTTTCGTTTTGTTCTGCGGCCATTTTTTCTCTCGCTTAGCAAATTTTTTAGTGTTCAAACTCTTTTATTTTTAGTTAAATGAGGTGTAAGTTGTTTTTTTGAGGTCCTGGAAGCTTGCTCTTGCTGTAGGTAAGCTTTTTATGTGTGTGTTGTGTGTATTTATTGTGTTTTGAATTTTGTAATGTTCGCGAGTTGCGTCCGATTGTTGCGAGGTCGTAATGTGTGGTAACGTGTCTCATATGTTGTTTGCGTTGCGAGGTAACGTTTGCGAGGGTCGTAGTTGGTGTGTCGTTTTGTTTGCTTTGCGACGTAAAGTTTGCAAGGGGCGCAGTTGCTGGCAAGGAGCGCCTTCGCTGCTCCATGCCAGCAACTGCGACCCTCGCTTCGCGAGATGCGCAGTTGCTGGCATGGAGCGCCGGGCATGCCTCTCCCTTCATTCCGTAGCCATTATCAAACATGGCTTCATTTAAGCTTATGCATGCTGTATTACACAGCTTTAAAGCAAAGCCAAGGTTGCAATAAACACAGGCTGAGTATCCAATCCATGTACAGCTGTTTCAAGCTTACTGGCTATCATCAGCATGGAGCGGGATCTCAGCCTGTGTTGTGGAAATTAGGAGTAGGTAGTTCACCACAACAATCATTTATAATATGGTGGGCAAAAGAGACCATATTATAAATGATTGTTGTGGTGAACTACCTACTCATAATTTCCACAACACAGGCTGAGATCCCGCTCCATGCTGATGATAGCCAGTAAGCTTGAAACAGCTGTACATGGATTGGATACTCAGCCTGTGTTTATTGCAACCTTGGCTTTGCTTTAAAGCTGTGTAATACAGCATGCATAAGCTTATATGAAGCCATGTTTGATAATGGCTAGGAATGAAGAGAAAGGCATTTGTGGCCACATTTGTGTGTCCCAGCTCAACTTCCCAGAGTGCAGTGTAATAACTGTTTTTCTCGGAACTCTGAGCTGGAAGCAGGTTTTTTAACTTGCTTTAGACATTCAAATGTGAACACAGATGTACTTTTTATTTACTGTACTACTGTACGGTGGAGGGCTTCTATCGCTCTTTTGCCCACCATATTATAAATATATATATATATATATATATATATATATATATACATACTCATGCTGTCAAGTTTCCCAGAGTGCAATGCAAACACATATGTACTATTTATTTACTGTACACTGTATGTTTCAGGGCTTCTGTCACTCTTTTGCTCACAATAAGCTAAATGATGCTGTGGTATTTATATATAGATATATTTCTTTCCCTTGTAAAGAATCTTACTGTTACTTACTTAGGATCCTATACATTATAGTTAGCATGGCCGGATTACCCATTAGGCCAACTAGGCAGTCACCTAAGGGCTCTTCCCTGTGAGGGGCGCCACCTAAAAAAAATGGTTCCTGGCTTTAAAAAAAAAATGAATGCTGCAGTTCATAGACTGGCTACTAGGGGGTAACCACCTAGAACAAGAAAATTACAACAGGAAAAAGAACTTAAATGCACAGAAAAGGCAAAAATGGGTCAGTGCATACCTTGCCTACTCACTCACAGGGGCTTCTCCATTTCACTGGCCAGGGGCTCCAAAAAGGTAGATCCGGCCCTGATAGTTAGTACTACTGGACATCATGTATGTGAAGTATGATTATTGCTGAATTATAAAATGGTTTAATATTCTGCTTTAATATGTAAAACAATATTGCTGACAATTCCATATTTATTTGATATTGTTTTGAGTGAAATAAGGAAAGAAAGTTTTGCAAGTATGTTCATTGATTCTCTTTACAGACATATGAGTAAATAAATAGTACATTTGTATTCACATTTGAATGTCTAAAAATAAGTTAAACAACTTATTTACTGCTCAGAATTCCAAGAAATACAGTTATTGCATGAAACTGTCCGGGGACATGCAAATGAGTCCACAATGCATTTTCACTCTAATCCAAATACCACTTTATACATGGCTTCTTTACTATTTTGCCCACCATAAGCTAAATTATGTTGTCATACATATGAGTAATGGTAGTGGCATATTTCAAGTGTTAGGTTCTCCAGATCCAGCTTTGTCTCTGCAGAGCTGTGGATAAGGCTCCAGAGTCACTGGATCTTGGAACAATGTTTAAGAACCACTGTCTTAGAGCACCTGGAAAGTGTTGGCAGTGACCGGGTTATTGAGTGGACTGTTTATCTGCAGAACCATTTCAGATCTATGTTACCAAACCTTAAGTGCTATAACACGTGTTGAGCCATATATAATATAACAGTGTACATATTTTATGCATGGCCTTTTTGGAAACAGTTGTTTCTCATGTAGTTTATCTGAGATGCTGTTTCTCCATCCTGAGTTAAGCCCCTTACATACCTTTCTTGCAAGTTGCACTTAAACCACATACGCTTTTCATAGAACTATGCAACATTTTCCAATTAAATTCACCACAGCACAAAAACATACGCGATGAGAAGCATATTACTAATATATAGCAGTAAAAATATAAATAGCATTATGTAATGTTGCCTCCAGGGCACAAACTAATCACGAGCGGGAGTACGCACCCACATTCTTAGGCATTATGCAATCCATGGGCCGTCTTCAAGAGCTAATTAGCGAGAGTTGTTGTTGGCCATGCCATGTCTATAGAACATAAGGAGCTCAGCCATTCCTACCCCCACCAACACCATACACCCTTCCTTTTCTGGTAGTGTATGTACAATTAACCATAGTCTGTGGATATGATATCAATAATGTATTTATCTGTCACTGACCACCAAAATAGATTAATTACACTTAGGTGCACATTTAATAAGTCTCTAAAACAAGTAAAGGAACTCTGTCACCCCAAAATCAAGTTGTTGTTTTTGTTTATTTTTTAATAGCATAAAAAACTGGCTATATGTTGTGTTATCCATTTTTTTCTAAAGTGAATCAGTCATAGGAAATGCTATGTTGTTGCTGTATTATATGCAAATGAGTGGCCCATGCATATTAATTAACTGCATTGAGATACTAATTAGGATTACAGTTTGCTTGTCTGTAGTGGCCAAAATGACCTCTCTGCTATGACCTGTCCATCTTGGATGACCCTACATCAGGGGTGAGCAAGTTTGGGCACGGAGGGCCACACATACCTGGATTTGATGATATCCCTGCTGCGTACAGAAAGGATATCTTCAAATCCAGGCATGTGTGTGGCCCACCAGGAACAAACTTGCCCACCCCTATCCTACATGGTATAGCTCACAGCTTCATTGAGATACGCAAGCTCCTTCACCACAACTAGATAGAGTACAAGAAGGGATCACTATATGCTGTTAAAGGCCCAAGGTTATCTGGCAGTTAGACTCCTCTCCCACCCTTATCAAGCACTCCGAGCCGCATATTAGCTAAGTGAGCCGCACATTCACATACAGGAGCCTCAAAATCAATGCTAAATGTTTCAAAATTGATTTATTGTAGGGAAAAACTGCTAGTACAATGTTTTTAAGGCTTCTTGAAATTAAATCAACTTCATGTTGTCCCTCTAAAGTTAAACAGTCAAAATTGAGTCTTTGGAGTTAAAGCGTCGCAGCACAGAATCAGTTATTGCAAAAATAAAATGTATACATATAATTAATATAATCATATTTATTCGTTATTAAAATTTGTGGGTGTAAGTGTTAGATAATTTAACTTGAAATTTGTATTTTAAGCTTAAATACACAAAAAAGTCCTCCTTTCTCCTGAGTATTTTCTTGTATTATTTGCTGAATATTTTATAACTAGCGACTTGCCCGTCAAAAATGACTGCAATAAAAAGTGAAGCCTGGCAATGCTGTTTGCCACACAATGGGAGCCTCCCCCTCTACTTTACTGGCCTCGCGATGAGCGTCTTTAACGCTCATCATGCGCCTCGCAATGAGAGCCTTTGGTGCTCATCACAGCCTTCGGCGCTCATTGTGAGCCTCCCCCTTCTACTTTATTGGCTTTGCGATGAGCGCCTTTGGTCTTTGGCGCTCATCACGGGCCTCGCAATGAGCGTCTTTGGTGCTCATTGTGAGTCTCTCCCCCTGTCTATTTCCTCCCTTGTGTCTCATTTTCCCCCTCCTCTCCCTCCCTTGTGTCTCCTTCCCACTGTGTTTTTAACCCCCCCTCCCTCCTATGTGTCCCTTTCCCCCTCCCATGTGTCTCTTTCCCCCCTCTCCCTCCCCTGTGCTTTATCCCCCCTCCCCTGTGTCTCTTCCCCCCTCCCCTGTATCTCTTTTCCCCCTGTCCCCCCTCTGTCTCTTCCCCCTTCCTCGTGTCTCCCTTGTTTCCCCCCCATTTCCCTCCCCTGTATATCTTCCCCCCTCCTCTCCCTCCCCTATGTCTCTTCCCCCCTCCTCTCACTCCCCTGTCTCTTCCACCCTCCTCTCACTCCCCTGTGTCTCTTCCCCCCCTCCTCTCCCTCCCCTGTGTCTCTTTCCCTCATGTGTCTTTTCCACACCTCTCCCTCCCCTGTGTCTGTTCCCCCTCCCCTGTGTCTGTTCCCCCTTCCCTGTGTCTGTTCCCCCCTCCCCTGTGTCTGTTCCCCCTCCCCTGTGTCTGTTCCCCCCTCCCCTGTGTATCTTTCCCCCTCCCCTGTGTCTCGTTCCCCCTCCCCTATGTATCTTCTTCCTCCCCTGTGTCTCTTCCCCACCTCTCCCTCCCCTGTGTCTGTTACCTCCTCCCCTGTGTCTCTTCCACTCATGTGTCTCTTCCCCATCTCTCCTTCCCCTGTGTCTGTTTCCCCTCCCCTGTGTCTGTTCCCCCTTCCCCTGTGCCTCTTTCCCCCTCCCCTGTGTCTCTTTCCTCCTCCCCTGTGTCTATTTCCCCCTCCCCTGTGTCTCTTCCCCCCCTCTCCCTCCCCTGTGTCTGTTCCATCCTCCCCTGTGTCTCTTCCCCCTCTCCCTCCCATGTGTCTCTTAACCCCTCTCCCTTCCATGTGTCTCTTTCCCCTCCCCTGTGTCTCTTTCTCCCCTCCTTACCCTCCCCTGTGTCTCTTTTCCTCCTGTGTCTGTTCCCCCTCCCCTGCATCTGTTCCCCCCTCCCCGTATCTCTTCCCCCTCTCCCTCCCATGTGTCTCTCCCCCCTCCCTCCCATGTGTCTCTTTCCCCCCTGTGTCTCTTTCCCCCTCCCCCTCCCTCCCTGTGTCTCTTTCCCCCTCGCCTGTGCCTCTCCCCCTCCCTCCCATGTGTCTCTTTCCCCCCTCCCTCCATGTGTCTCTTACCCCCTCTCCCTCCTCTGTGTCTTTTACCCCCTATCCCTCCTCTGTGTCTTTTACCCCCTCTCCCTCCAGGGTCGTTTCCCCCTCCCCTGTGTCTTTCCCCCTCCCCTGTGTCTCTTTCCTCCCTGTCCCCCCATGTCTCTTCCCCCTCCCTTGTGTCTCACCCCCCATTTACCTCCCCTGTGTCGTTTCCCCTTCCTCTGTGTCTTTTCCCTCTTCCTCTCCCTCCCCTGTATCTCTTCCCCCTCCTCTTACTCCTTTGTGTCTCTTTCCCCCTCCCCCTCCCTCCCTTTGTCTCTTTCCCCCTCCCCTGTGTCTCTCCCCCCCTCCCTCCCATGTGTCTCTTTCCCCTCCCTCCATGTGTCTCTTACCCCTCTCCCTCCTCTGTGTCTTTTCCCCCCTCTCCCTCCTGTGTCTTTTCCCCCTCTCCTATGTCTCTTTCCTCCCTGCCCCATGTGTCTCTTCCCCTCCCTCGTGTCCCTCCCCCAATTTACCTCCCGTGTGTCTTTTCCCCTTCCCCTGTGTCTTTTCCCTCTTCCTCTCCCTCCCTTGTGTCTCCTTCCCACTGTGTTTTTAACCTCTCCTCCCTCCTATGTGTCCCTTTCCCCCTCCCATGTGTCTCTTTCCCCCCTCTCCCTCTCCTGTGCTTTATCCCCCCTCCCCTGTGTCTCTTCCCCCCTCCCCTGTATCTCTTTCCCCCCTGTCCCCCTCTGTCTCTTCCCCTCCCTCGTGTCTCCCTTGTTTCCCCCCATTTCCCTCCTCTGTGTATCTTCCCCCTCCTCTCCCTCCCCTGTGTCTCTTCCGCCATCCTCTCCCTCCCCTGTCTCTTCCCCCTCCTCTCACTCCCCTGTCTCTTCCCCATCCTCTCACTCCCCTGTGTCTCTTCCCCCCCCTCTCCCTCCCCTGTGTCTCTTTCCCTCATGTGTCTCTTCCACACCTCTCCCTCCCCTTTGTCTGTTCCCCCTCCCCTGTGTCTGTTGACCCTCCCCTGTGTCTGTTCCCTTCTCCCCTGTGTCTGTTCCCCCCCCCCCTCCCTGTGTCTGCCCCCCCTCCCCTGTGTCTGTTCCCCCCTCCCCTGGGTCTCTTTTACCATCCCCTGTGTCTGTTCCCCCCCTCCCCTGTGTCTGTTCCCCCTTCCCTGTGTCTGTTCCCCCCTCCCCTGTGTCTGTCCCCCCCTCCCCTGTGTCTGTTCCCTGCTCCCCTGTGTCTGTTCCCACCTCCCCTGTGTCTGTCCCCCCCTCCCCTGTGTCTGTTCCCCCCTCCCCTGTGTCTCTTTCCCCCTCCCCTGTGTCTCTTTACCCCTCCCCTATGTCTCATTCCCCTCCCCTGTGTCTCTTCCCCACCTCTCCCTCCCCTGTGTCTGTTACCTCCTCCCGTGTCTCTTCCCCTCATGTGTCTCTTCCCCATCTCTCCCTCCCCTGTGTCTGTTCCCCCCTCCCCTGTGTCTCTTTCCCCCTCCCCTGTGTATCTTTCCCCCTCCCCTGTGTATCTTTCCCCCTCCCCTGTATCTCTTCCCCACCTCTCCCTCCCCTGTGTCTGTTCACTCCTCCCCTGTGTCTCTTCCCCCCTCTCCCTCCCCTGTGTCTGTTACCTCCTCCCGTGTCTCTTCCCCTCATGTGTCTCTTCCCTATCTCTCCCTCCCCTGTGTCTGTTCCCCCCTCCCCTGTGTCTCTTTCCCCCTCCCCTGTGTATCTTTCCCCCTCCCCTGTGTCTCTTCCCCACCTCTCCCTCCCCTGTGTCTGTTCACTCCTCCCCTGTGTCTCTTCCCCCCTCTCCCTCCCATGTGTCTCTTAACCCCTCTCCCTCCCATGTGTCTCTTCCCTTCGCCTGTGTCTCTTTTCCCCTCCTCTCCCTCCCCTGTGTCTATTTCCCTCCTGTGTCTGTTCCCCCTCCCCTGTGTCTGTTCCCCCTCTCCATGTCTCTTCCCCCTCTCCCTCCCATGTGTCTCTTCCCCCCTGCCTCCCATGTGTCTCTTCCCCCCCCCTGTGTCTCTTTCCCCCTCCCCCTCTTTCCCTGTGTCTCTTTCCCCCCTCCCCTGTGCCTCTCCCCCTCCCTTCCATGTGTCTCTTTTCCCCCTCCCTCCATGTGTCTCTTACCCCCTCTCCCTCCTCTGGGTCTTTCACCCCCTCTCCCTCCTCTGTGTCTTTTAGCCCCTCTCCCTTCTGTGTATTTTCCCCCTCCCCTGTGTATCTTTCCTCCCTATCCCCCCGTTTCTCTTCCTCCTCCCTTGTGTCTCTCCCCCCATTTACCTCCCCTGTGTCTTTTCCCCCTCCTCTGTGTCTTTTCCCTCTTCCTCTCCCTCCCCTGTATCTCTTCACCCTCCTCTCACTCCTATGTGTCTCTTTCCCCCTCCCCTGTGTCTCTCCCCCCTCCTTCCCATGTGTCTCTTTCCCCCTCCCTCCCCATGTCTCTTATCCCTCTCCCTCCTCAGTGTCTTTTCCCCCTCTCCCTCCTGTGTCTTTCCCCCCTCCCCTATGTCTCTTTCCTCCCTGTCCCCATGTGTCTCTTCCCCCTCCCTCGTGTCCCTCCCCCAATTTACCTCCCCTGTGTCTTTTCCCACTCCCCTGTGTCTTTTCCCTCTTCCTCTCCCTCCCCTGTATGTCTTCCCCCTCCTCTCACTCCTCTGTGTCTCTTCCCCCTTCTCTCACTCCCCTGTGTCTATCCCCCCTCCTCCCCTGTGTGTCTCTCCCCCTCCTCCTCTGTGTGTCTCTCTCCCCCTCCTCCCCTGTGTGCCTCTACCCTCCTCCACTGTGTGTCTCTTCCTCCCTTCTCTGGCTCCCTTCTCTCCTTCTCCTACTCTTGTGTCTCTTCCCCCACCCCCTATGTCTCTTCCCCCTCCCCTGTGTCTCTACACCCAACCTCTCCCTCCCCTGTGTCTGTTACCTCCTCCCCTGTGTCTCTTCCCCTCATGTGTCTCTTCCCCATCTCTCCCTCCCCTGTGTCTGTTCCCCCCTCCCCTGTGTCTCTTTCCCCCCCTGTGTCTCTTTCCCCCTCCCCTGTGTCTCTTCCCCACCTTTCTCTCCCCTGTGTCTGTTCCCTCCTCCCCTGTGTCTCTTCTCCCCTCTCCCTCCCATGTGTCTCTTAACCCCTCTCCCTCCTATGTGTCTCTTTCCCCTCCTGTGTGCCTCTTTCCCCCTCCTCTCCCTCCCCTGTGTCTCTTTCCCTCCTGTGTCTGTTCCCCCTCCCCTGTGTCTGTTACCCCTCCCCTGTGTCTGTTACCCCCTCCCGTGTCTCTTCCCCCTCTCCCTCCCATGTGTCTCTTCCCCCTCCCTCCCATGTGTCTCTTTCCCCCTCCCTCCCATGTGTCTCTTTCCCCCTCCCCCTCCCTCCCTGTGTCTCTTTCCCCCTCCCCTGTGCCTCTCCCCCTCCCTCCCATGTGTCTCTTTCCCCCCTCACTCCATCTGTCTCTTACCCCCTCTCACTCTTCTGTGTCTTTTACCCCCTCTCCCTCTTGTGTCTTTTTCCCCTCCCCTGTGTCTTTTCCCCCTCCCCTGTGTCTCTCTGATCAGTAAATCTTAATCCTATACTCTGGTATAGCCAAATTTAGTACTAGGGTCCAGGTGCCACTTGTTGTTGTTCAGTCATTCAGTCGTGTCTGACTCTTTGTGACCCTATGGACCTCAGCACACCAGGCATATGTTGCGCCTGGTTTGGCTAATTCATAACGGCAAAGATACTTGAGTGGTGTGCCAGTTCCTTCTCCAGTGAACTGGGATTTATCTGACCTCTCTGCCCATCTTGGGTGTCCCTACATGGTAGAGCTCACAGCTTCATTGAGAGACTCCAGCCCCTTCACCACAACAAGGTGGCGACCCAGAAGAAGCCAGGGGCCACTATATGCTGTTAAAGACCAGCAGAGTATTTAGTTGTGGCAGTGATTAACACGAAAAAACAATGCCAGCACCATTTAACCCCTGCAGAGAACCTAACAAAGTTTACCTTGCAGTGAAGAATTAAATGGTGCGAGATGTACAATGTTCCCCTGTATTCAGACAAAATAAAAGACCCTTTATTCATTTCCTCACAACGGAAGGACTGAAAATAGATGGTTTTGAAAGTAAAAAGGTCTAATAATTACTGTTATCTGGGCTGGAATATAGTTATAAACCAGGAAGCGACTTAATGTGAAAACACATTTAGAGGAGGACAGAGGGCCCCTGGCCTGGAAAACGCTGATTTACTTAGCAGAGGATCACATCCGATGGAGAGAAATTAGCAGGCTCCTCAGGTTCTAGTCCCTCACAGCCTCACGTGGCCTGGACTTGTAATACAGAGCGCTCATTATTACAGTACAAACCCATTCACTGCCAGGGGCTGCAATCAGCAAAAGGGTTAATGACGCTGCATTAACTGATGCAAAAGATGTATTGTGTTGCAATGAAGTACTGTATCTATATACATTGTGGTACTGTATATATTTACATTGTTAATGGTACTGTGTGTATTTACATTGTTGCTGGTTCTATATGTGTGTTCTTTGTTGTTGCTACTGTATGTACATACATTCTTGCTGATACTGTATATATTTACATTATTGTTGGTACTGTATGTACATACATTCTTGCTGGTACTGTATATTTTTACATTATTATTGGTACTGTATGTACATACATTGTTGTTGTTACTGTATATATTAACATTGTTATTGGTACTGTGTGTGTTTACATTGTTGCTGGTTCTATATGTGTGTTCTTTGTTGTTGCTACTGTATGTACATACATTCTTGCTGATACTGTATATATTTACATTATTGTTGGTACTGTATGTACATACATTCTTGCTGGTACTGTATATTTTTACATTGTTATTGGTACTTTATGTATTTACATTGTTGACAGCAATATGTGTGTTCATTGTTGTTGGTACTGTATATATGTATAGTATTGCTGGTACTGTATATATTTACATTTGTATTTGTACTATATGTAAAAACATTGTTATTGGTACTGTATGTATGCTCATTGTTGCAGGTACTGTATATATGTGCAGTGTTGATTGTACTTTATATATTTACATTATTATTAGTACTAGATGTACATACATTGTTGATGGTGATGAATATATTTTCATTGTTATTGGTACTGTATGTATTTGCTGACGGTACTAAATGTGTGTATATTGTTGTTGGTACTGTATGGGACACACTGCCTCTTTTCACAGCACTTAGTTCGTGGTCTCCACCCACAACTAAATTATCACTCTTTTCACTCAAATAATTCCCTGTGTGCAGTTTTTGGTTTATTTCTCTTTAATTCACAATTTCCTCCCACAATGTTAACATCAGGGGCGGAGCTACCAGTGGTGCAGGTGGTGCAGTGCACCAGGGCCCTCATTTCTCTAGCCCCGCCACTGGTTACCATGTCTACTATAACATAATTTTACAGCCCTTTAGAAGATTTGGGTCACTTCAGAAATATGAAACATGTTACCCATAACTCATACATACTCTACCCAGCTATTGCACAAGAGCATGCGCTCCATTTCTTTTGTTTTATTTTTAAGTAGACAACTCTATGTGTTTAAACTCCATGTAGCTCTTGCTTTTCTTAATAGAGCTTGCAATCTGTTATATCTTAAAGTGTCCATATATATACAATATCTTTTACTTTTAACTCACTTATTTAATGTTGCTTAGTTTAAGACCAGCAATCAATAATGTAAATCAATAATGAAAGAAAAGCACTGCCAAGTGACAGAACTATTCATTCTTCATGCAAACTGCATTTGCAACTGCAATTGCAGAGTTATGCCTACCTTCTGTCAGACGCTGCACCAGTTGAGTGATGGAGCTGAATTTAATTCTCTCTACAATTTTTTTTATTAGAATCAATATACGTACGTGAATTATTTACAGCTATTGGACCCATATATAGATATAGTTTCTTTTGTTATTTTTTGGGGGATAAAAATATGCTTTTTGTATTACATTTTTTTATCACCCTCCTTAAAAATGTTAAAAACAAACAATTGATGGCACAAAGTGACATGCTTCTCTTTCACTAGTGTATAAGTTAGGAAAAATAAGTGCAATCTAAAGAATATCAGCATTATTAAATTTCGATTCAGCCAATTGAATAGGGCTCTATAAAAGCACAGAGCATATTTTTTTATGAAAGTTTTTAGTTAATGAAGACCTTGCTTTTGGATAGAAGTCCACTAACTAAAAACTTCTGTAAAAAATATACTCTGTGCTTATATAGAGCCCTATTCAATTGGGCGAATCGCAATTTAATAAGGCTGGTACATATATATATTTTTTCTTTAGCATCTACTTCACTGTGACTGGCCTATGGAACGTGACTTTATAAATGTATAAATTGTGCGGTTACGTTAAACCAATTTTTCCTTCACATTGCAGATTTATTTTGTTCTCTCTTAGCTATTCCATTCAACATGACTAAAGTGAATCTTTCAAATGTCTATTATAGCAAATATACATAAATGAATAAACAATTATTTATTTTATCATTATTGTCCAAAATTTGCTGGTGTATTTTAAGCATATAATAATCCTTTAGAACTGTATAATAAAGCACAGATCCTTATTTTAATAATGTATATATGTTTAAAGAGCAATTATTAAAATTAGGCTAGAAATATTTTTATTCTCATTTTTAATAACTCAAAAAAATCAATGAACTAAACTGTTGTTTTAATTTACTTTAATTATTGTTCAATTAAGTAAAGCAAATTAAGGCAAATTATCTTTAATAAATAATGCCTTTCTGAGAGGTTCCTATAGGCATACAAATAGAATAATAATTTGTTTTGAAAATTTCATTTAACTGGCAATCTAAATTAATTTATTCAATTAAAATTATCGATTGATTAAAAGGTGAAAAGTAAAAAAAAATGCACAGCAAATGTTAAATACTTGTGAAATTCTATTAAATTATTTTTATTTGCAAATATTTTTTAGTGCAATGTTTCTTCATTTACAAGTCTGATTTAAATATGGAAAGTTTCCTGTGTCTTGGTATGGCATTAATGTAAAGATTTTTTGGTGTTATATTTAAAGAAAGATTTACTTGAATAAAAAAAATATATGTAAATTGCAAAAATCTATTTATTTTTCTAATTGAATTGTCTGTGTCATTTTTTAGACCAATGTCTCTAGATTGTTAGCAGCAACTATCAACTATTGTGGACATATTGCTCTCATTACTAGAAAGTTATGGGCCATATATAATTATAAAGGAATGCTGAAGAAATTCCAAAGTCAGTGTAAAACATGTGGTAAACAAAGCAATCAAGGGCATTTTTAGGAATTCCAGAAAAATAATAATGTTATACTAATATTTCCTGTAAATGAACATGTCTGTATCATTGTATCACTGCCATTAAGTTTAAAAATATTAATTATTTTATTTATTTTATTTTAGGCAAAAAAGAGTTTTCCTATTATTAATTTGGTTTTATGTCCTTGTGACTCAATTTTTGGTTGAGCAAAACGCAGAATTTTAAATATCCATTTTTAGCCAGGCAGAAAACTGTTATTAAAAAGACTAGTATTAAATAAAATAAATATAAAAAAAAATAATTAGCTTTTTTTTTTTTAAATCTAGGACTATTATAATTACTCTTTATTTAATGGAAATGTTTTTATTGAAATATAATGTTATTGCTTTTGATTGTCTTGTCTTGCTGCTCCTCAAGATATTTGGCAAAACAGACGTAATTGTATATTAGCGCAAAAAAAAATGATTATAATTGCATCTAAACACGTAAGCTTCATATTTAAACCTATTCAATTTTCAAGAATACATTAAATCATAAATAAAAGGTTACACCATTTTATGAGTTTGTACTGGCATTTCATTACATACAAGTCTTTACAATGTCTTATTATACAATGTCTTATTATACATTCTAGTTTGGATTTGGCACAGAAGAATTGATTTGAAAATGTATACGACTTGGGGGCATCTGTCTAAAATTGACTTCTATATAATTCTGAAATATGGCATTTTTATATGTTTTCGACTTTTCACATAAACTTTTGTTAATGCATTAGGATTATTCATACAGTTGGTAGAAGGATATGAAGGTAATTTAATGTCTGTCCAAGTTGTTGATGTCAGTACACATTCAGAAAGTTATTTGAATTAAAAAAGGAAGTTTCTTTCCAGCTTTTTTAGTTTGAGGGCCTTATTTTTTATTGCTCAGTTAGCTGACTGAGCCAGAGTTAAAATAATAATGTACAAAAAATATATCTAAATAAATAAATGTAAATAATTAGATATTTTGTGTGAAATAAATAAACATTTGAAAATATATGTCTGATGTCGCAAGTATTTACACTGACAAATGTTTTATTTTAATAATATTAGATCTGCGAGGAAACTCTCCATCTCAGTCAGTGGGCCACAGAAATCAGCTGGTGTCCTAGAATATGCACCAAAATAAGAAGGAACTAGGCTTGTGGTAGAGAGAGAGTATTCTGTTTAAAGGGGTATATACAATGAATAGCCCAGCAGAAATGGTAATTATTAGTATAATAGTACAGCAAATGCTCAGGATAATTATATCTATGCAAATACAGTTTAGAATCAGGACACTAAAATCTGTACCATCAAAAGGGAGGGGAAAGAGAGTAAAAGAGGCCAAATAGTGTTGTTAGAAAACACTGTTTATTATATGCTTAAGGAAAAATATACATACAAAACAGTTTTAAAACAGACGCCTATGGTCCTATGCGTTTCGTCCAGACAGGACTTCTTCAGGGATATTTCAGGTTATACAGGAAGACCATAAACATTCTGTCTGGGGAGTTTCTTAAATTTTCCACAGGCACCCCACTGTCCATCAATGTCTGTATTTCACCGGATACTGTTGTTACTCAGCCTGATGACCCACAATATCATCATATTATAGATGTACTTAATGATGATGCTAACATTATGGATGGGCCTGGTAAATTAGCTGTCTCTAGTTTTTCTTCTATGTCTCCTCCATCTCTACATTCGGTTTATTCTCCAAAAAGAAGACATGGATCTATCTGATAGATCTAGGTCCTTGTATAGGATAGTTCACATAGGCATAGTGCTTCCTCTGGTTCTTCAAATTCTCCTTGACATCTTCATAATTTGCATCATCAATCTTCTAGATCTTGCATTCAATCTGGCCATAGGTATATTATGGTCATATGTATTCTATTAGCAGATAAAGTAATTCTTAAAGGGCCACTTAATTCAGTACAGTTTGGACCACATCACCATAAAGATCCCCTAAAAGCATATTGAAATACTTTTTAAATTTATGAGATATATACATTTTTCACTAACTTCAAATAAGTTAAAACTGCGTTTACATGAGTCACTGACATGCCCCTAGCCAGACACGTGCTGCAGCTCTGTGTAATGAGCAAAATAAAAACATAGATTAATCCTTCCTATCTGTGCAGAGTATGGGATATATACATAACCTAAATAGATCAGTTATAGGTTAACCTTCTTCACTGCATTCCTGATTTCAGGGAAAACCAGCTATAAATCAGCATATGTTATTAATTGTGAAACTGTCAGTAGGCAGGCTACACTTTCTTATGTAAACAGGCTTAAAACTTTAGATTTCTTAGCTATTTTTAGTGTAATTAAAAAAACAAATAAGTTTAACATACAATCTTGTTCTCTTTCACACATTGAAGAGCAATTACAGTGAGGTAAATGGCCCTTTAAATAAGACATGGTAGCTGCCTCCATTGGTTGCAGCTACAAGTCAATCTACACCTCGTTCTGATAAATGACGAAGTGGGTCATTATGACACTTCAGATATCGCATGGTATCTCAGAGGAGCAGTCTTCTCAGCTAAGTTAACTGGGATAAACACCAATCAGTGAGTCATCAGATGTGTTGCTGTTTCCTGTTGTTGGTGCTAGTGGGGATCATTTGGTTCTTCTATATCTATTCAGGCATTTGTATCAGGTGAGTTAAAGCAATGTTGGCCACTATTGAAGGTCCTTCTGCTAGGGTAGCAGGTCATGAGGTTTCTTCTTCCACGGCAGCAGCATTATGTCCACCAGGTTTGGGGACTCCATCTAGTTTTCAACAAGCTGGTAGTGTTTTCCCTTCTGCTTCTTCTGTTCTCCAGTTTGCTTCTCAGCATGACCCGCCTAGGGGTGCCATCATAAGAACTGCAGATCCGGACCATGAGTGCACTTATGTTCTTTAAGAGTTTTTGGTAAACCCTTTCCTATAATGGAACGAGGAGTTTATTGTTATTTTCTCTCTTTTGCCTGTTTCTCGTTGTTCTTCAATTAAAGAGGATGAATGTAAGAATAATTATAGGTGCATTCCCAAAACGTTTGATAATTGATTACAAACCTTTTCCATCATGGAGTGTGTGTTAGGGGAAAAGCACTTGGAGTTATTCTCAGCTTTTTTCACCTATCAATATGATATAGGGAAGACACATCACACTTATGGGCTTTTGGTGTGGTGGCAGCATGACAAAGAATTTCATCAAAGTCTGCCACTCCAGTAATGACATGGGGTGAAAAGAATGTTTTCCATGGCATGGTTAAATATCATGGCTAGGGGACAGAATAGTAGATTATTATTCCTATAATGATGGTCAGTATAAGTAGGGAAACAGCAGCAGATTCAAGCATGTTTGTTCACACTGTTCATTCCCCCACCCGTTTATCCAATGCTTCAAGAAAAAAGCTGCAGCTGTACCCACTGTAGCCACTACCAAGACCACTAACACCAGTGTGGCTAGACCAACTGCGACCATGGGTTAGGAGGCTAGCTATAGTTCCGAGTAAGCTTGTGGCTCCTAACCTTCTTCTCACTGGTTTTACAAATGGTTTTATTAATCCTGCCTAAGAAGTGGCTGACGAGTCTGAACCCCAAAATTCTATTCCCCTGGCCACTTAAGTAGATTGTAAAACGATTAATAAGGAAGTGGAGTTGGGTAGAATGGTGGGTCCTTTCTCAGAACCTCCTGTAATTGGCCTAGTTTTGTCACCACTAGATTTGTTTCCTGAAAAGGGTCCAGGCCAATTTAGATGTATTCATCACCTGTCTTACCCCAAGGGATCATCTGTTAATGACACAATTAACAAACACCTTTCTGCTGTCCAGCAGTCCAATTGGTTAAAGGGCGAGGTACTCCTATGGCAAAAGCTTACATTGAGGCAGCCTTCTATTTCCTGCCAGTATACAAGGATAGTCAAAGGTTACTATGTTGCCATTTTGATGGCAGCTTTTACATTGATTTATGTCCTCCAATGGGCTGCTCTATTTCTCGCTCCCTTTTTAAATCATTTTGGAACCTTCTTGGATTGTTGTGTTTCCCATTTGTTTAATTGTCATTCTATAGCTCATTATTTAACTAATTTTATTCTTTGTGGGTCCAGGACATTGAAACCAGGACATACCAACCAATGTCCTTGGGAAATTTAATTGATTCTCAATAATTAGAGTATTCTTTACCCATTGGTAATATAACTTACCTGCAACTGGATCTTCAAGACATTAAGCTAAAAAAAATGATGCTGAAGAAGTTGCAGGCTGTTTTGGTTAAAGTGCAGTTTTCTTGCAGGATTATTCCGTGGGACACATTTTTTGCCAATGTCTTTCCTTGCTACCTGTGCGTGTCACAGTCATTTCAACACATTCTAAGCATTTGAGAAAATACATTTTCATTTGGTTGTCATTATAAGACTCCTTTATTGGGGAATATTGATTTGAACCTTTTTTCTCTGGTTTTGATATTAATTTCAATGGTAGGTGCTGTGCGGAGCAATGGCCTGATTCTTGGGTCATGGAAGGCCTCACTAAGAATCTTACTTTCCTTGAAATGTTCTTTTCCTCTAGGAAAAGGATCCCTGGAGGGGATTCCTATGCTCCTGCTCTTAAGGGAACTAGGCTGGAAGAGGGAGCAACATTGTTCAAGAGGTCCTTGGCTCCTTCCTCCTAGGCTTCTGATCGGAGAATATAGAAGGTTTGGTGGGAATTGGAATAGATGGCTGGCGTTACTGATTCTTCTCAAAAACTTCTTGAGCTCATAGTTCCATATTAATTGAGGTTAAAAAAAGACTTTCAGTCCATCAAGTTCAACCTTTTAAGATCTCCTTTGATCTGGTTCATGTTACAATGGGGGAACAAATGTTTGTCCAGATCAGCTAGTGACAAACATTTGTCTGCTCTTGCTTTTTTGTTCAAGCTTCAAAGTGGTAAGGATTATACCAAACCTTTTATTATTGAGCAAGCTGTTAAGGGCCTGAAGAAGGTTACCTTCTTATTCTGTGTTAAATAAGTTTATGCACACCCTATTGGCTCTTTGTTAACATGGCTATGAGTTATCTTTGTTTCATTTTAGTGTAAATGATAGTCAAAGTAGATCTGTTCCTGGGGGTCTTTCGTCCTTCCCTTGCTGCAGTCCAGGACAATGGCAATCATTTTTCCATTTTGATTGCTAAATCAAAAACAGACCAGGAAAACAGGGGAATGTTTGTTTTTCTCTATCCCATTCTCGGAACAGTGCATTATTTATTCATACTGTTGGCTACCATCTATCGTAATGTCAGTTTATTTCACTATGCATTTTGTTACAATTCATAGGATTATTGCTTGCACTCCTTTAGGATTGGAGCTCTACGGAGACCTCACACTTGGAGTTATCTGATGAGGTCTTTAAGTTATAGGTAGATGGGAGTCTCAGCAGTATTCTTCCTCCCCAACTGACTGGTTTCATTCCTGGTTAATTCACTATTCACTGTGTTTTAGTCATCTGAAAGAGAGTTTTTGTCACTGGCTTTTCCTACATGTCCTGGGCTCACAGTTTGGCATCTGAGAAGAGAAGCTGGCTTCATTTTTGACTGGATGAGGAGGTCCACTGGCTTGGTATCTAGGGCCTTCTCTGGCAAGACGTGACAGAAGTAACAAAAGTAACACTTACTGTACCTGACTATGTTGCTCAGTTTGGTGATCGATGCTGGGTTTGATTCCCATGAAGTTCTTATAAAACTAACGACTTGCTCGTCAAAAATGACTGGGCAATAAAATGTGCCTCTCCTCGTGTACTTTTGCTCCTCTGAGCACCTTCGTCACTCATCAGAAAGAGAGATAAATATTTATCTATATTTAGTTAACTAATAATGAATGAATTAGTTACTGAATAAATTAATATACTTTACCTATTTGTAATTAATATATCCAGCAATCAATAGCTTGACGAGCTAACAATCTGTTTATATTTTCCAGCTGAATACAATGTACAGTTTGAGTGTTGGTGATGATAAAGTGTAATGAATGTTCCAAATGTGCATTAGAAATAGGCTACATGCGCAAGGACAACCCATTGGTTTAGTTGTGTAAAGGGCCAATGTAGATTTGTAATGTTAGTAATGTGTTACGCGGGTTGCAAGCATTTTCCGTCATTTGTAATAGTGTATTTTGTAGCTCGTCCATTCCTGTGTGAAAGTGCGATTTTCGAGTGGCGAAACTTGTCCAAATTGACTTAAATTCGCGTTCCACCTCAGTCCCAGACGTCCTGGCGGTTCACCTGTGCTGTGTGAGATGTTTTTGTTGTATTTTTCTGTTTATTTTTTTTGTTTCTTGTGTTTTTTTTGATTTCGCGGTCCAGCCGTTAATTTTGTATTTTTCGTATCTCGTATTTTTTTTTTACTGTGTAATAGTGTATGTTGTCCATTGTACGTTTCCACGTGAAAGTGCTACGTGGTTGGCAATGTTTTGCGCGGTACAGGGTTGTGTAGCCTCGTTTAAATTTTTAGGGCGGCCATGTTTGTTTTCCGCTTGTGTCTAAACTCGGCAAAATCGACGTAAATTCGCGCACCACCTCACTCCCGGACATCCTGGCTTTTCCCCCATGCTATGTGTGATGTTTTTGTAGTATTATTTTTTTTCAAAGTTCAAAGTCCTGCGTCTCGTAGTTTTTTTTCCCTAAGTCCCGCATTTGTCAACTGCTTGCAGGCTGGCAATCCCGCATTTACTAAGTCCCGCGTGTTTCATTTCCTTCACTTTGCGAGGCGAGCAGGCAATGAGCGGCTTGCTACGTCTTTGGAGCCCATCGTCTAAGTGCTCCTCATTAACGGCGCTGATCGCCTACCTCATACGCACCATGCAAAGCATACCGACGTTTCGTAGTTTGACAACTTTTATATGTGATGGAAGCAAAGTGGTATTGTCCAACTCATTGCTGCATGTTCCAATACTAAGATACTTTGTTCTAAAGTAGTTGAATGCGGCCAATGGTGGGCAGCTTTGGACCCTGGAAATTTAGAGAATCAATAGACCCATGGCTTCTTTTGGGTTTAAAGAGGAAGCTTGTTAATCCACCACTCTATTTTGACTCTGAGATCATGTTTCTTCAGTATGGTGTTCATCTAGACAATTATGGATTGGGTTTATTTTTCATGACTCTTTCAGAAAGTATTCCTCTGGTCCTTTGTTAAGAAAGAGTCAGTATTCCATTGTCACTTGTGACAGACTTTTTGCTGGCAGTAGGTGGTTGGAAGCAGCATGCAAACTGGCTTGGTTCCATTATGGCTTAAGTGTTGTCCTCTCCTTGGGTTTGAAACAGCTAATTGGTTGTGGGTAAGAAAAGGGATGATGTTATGGGCATGGCTGCTTAGCTCATAGCTGCCAGCAAAACATACAAGCGCTATAAGTATTTATTGGTATAGTAAATGTGTTAGACGTGGCCTTATTTTACCCAATGTTTTTTATTTTTTTTATTTATTTGGTGGTTAAAGTGATGAACATATTGACAGTGATCGAATCAAACAAACCTGGTGAACATGGCTGGGCAGAAATGGAAGCATGACCTGCCCTTGGAATGCTAAGGAATGGATGGTGCCAGTGGAGTGGGACCCAAGGGCTTAAATGGGCTGATCAAGGTGTCCTACCCTCAGTTCCATTTGCTCTCTGGTGTGAAGGGCAAGGTCTTTCTCCCACCCTCCTGCCCTAAATAATTAACAGTACGTTAACAGATGTGTGGATGTATACCAATGTTATTATAATTTTGTCTCAGTCATCGCAATTATTTTGTTGGCACATAGTGGTTGGAAGCAGCATGCAAATTGTCTTGGCTCCATTATGGCTTAAGCGCCTCCCTACCATGGGGGCTGAACCAGGTAATTATTTTGTAGGCCAGCAAGGGAAGCTGTTATGGGCATGGCTGCTTAGGTTATTGCTGCCCGCAAAACGTACCGACACTAGAACCTCATGTTTTGAACTTTACAAGTTTATATTGGGTTGTCATGTTGACAGTGTGCTTAAGTATTTATTATTATACTAAATGTGGTGGCTGTGGCTTCCTTTTACCCCAAGTGTGTGTTTTATTGGTTTGGTGGTTAAGATCACAAACATATTGACAGTGGTTGGATCAGGAATATCTCTGCAGATCAGTGGCATCTAATACAAAAAGGTTCCAACCCGGGTGTAAAGCTTATATCTAGGGAATTAAAAGGTGCATTCTGGTTCTTTTTGTACATCATATTTTAGAAAATGATACAGTTGTTATTATCAATAATTAAGAAACTGCAATATATTAAAATTATTACAACACAAAGCGAGAGAGGTAATACATATACAGTATTAAATGGTGACTCTGGTCTTGTACATATAATATACTATTTTGAAGAGCTACGCTTCAAAAGAGGCCTCTAATTCAATACATTTTATATGAAATTATGCAGCATTGGAATCTACCATTTTGGTTTCTAGTAAGCAACTACCTGAGGTGATAGGAAATTTTGAATGCAGAGGAAGCCTCTATCTTCATGGGACAGAATGTGGCAGCTAAGACTGTCAGTGCTTTTCAAAATGGAGAAATGGAATGCTCATTAGTTTACAAGGACTCTCCATTCTGAGAAAATAGCAGATAATTAGGCCAGGAAGAAAATTAAACCCTGCAGTAATAATTCATTTCATATAAAAATAAAATCGAAAAATGTAAAGGTTTGAGTTTATTTATTTCGGAAAACATTTTAGCCTGTTATCAAGCTTAGTTGGAGCATATATATATATATATATATATATATATATATATATATATATATATAACACTGGGCCATGGTAAGGGCCTTCTTGTTTCTCCATTGTATTGAAATTGTATGATACCTATATTTGAAAAATATGCATTAATCTTCCTGCTCCAGTATAAATGGTTTAGTTGACACCCTGCCAGTGTTTAGGGGTAATGTAGGGTTACTTCAGCCCTCACAGATCTTTAAAGGGACTGTTCACCAGATTGCTACCAAATGAGGCCAGCATGCCGCTCCATGCAGGGCCGCTCTGGGCCTTTGTTAAGGGACCATTTGCAGCTGCAGGGCCCCCCATCTCCTGTGTGGTCCCGGCAGGGAATGTGAGGGGGTCTCTGTTTATAACACAGTGCTCTGATTACAAGGTTTGTGTACACTCAGAGAGCCGGATCGGAGGAGGGAAATACGAAGAGTGATGAATTGTTTGGATGTTTTCTCCCTCAAACACATTGGTCCTGTGTAAACAGCGCTAAGAATAACTTGCTATGAGCCGTGACGTGGTTTTCTTTCTGGCCAAGCGCCGCAGGCTGTACCTTGACTGAGCCATTGAGTGGTCCACAGACACCTGGCGTAGGCAGCCTTTCCGTTCTTCTAGCCAGTGATGGCAGTATGCACAGTACTGTACAGGCAAAGCTAAGCATGACATGCCTGCTGTGCCCACACTTTGCTAAACAATGCCATATCCAGGCAATAGCAGGCTATCTGCTATAGGCAAACATGGGCTGAATGTACTAAAGATCAATGTGGTGGCGAGAGGACATCAATGGATATTTGTTCACAGCAAATCTGACATAAGGCATTTCGGGACATATGAAATGGTCATGGAATGCAAATTATTAAACCAAGAACCGGTTTCAAATATTATAAAAGTTTATTTAGCAAAAGTTGTTTAAAGTTTGGAAACTAACAGGAAACGCCACATGAAATACCTGTGTGTGAGCAGATTATGCACAATCTAGATCTTACTGGCACTCATGACTCATACAGTTGTATTGCTGCACATTGACTGACAGGGACACAATCCCAAAGACAGTTGTACATTCAAAGCATGACCTGGTAAGACCCATAGTCCATAACCCACAATAGACACAAGACAACTGTTGGAGGTACAACTGGCCACAGTGAGTTTATTAAACCTAAATATGCAAAGGCATATGCAAATCTCTATGAGGGGGAGGAGCCCCAGGCTTAGGCAGCTAAACCTACCCTGAGCCTGCGCTCAGGGGGTCAACCTCTGTGCCGTCATCACACCTTCCCTGGGGTAGGGATGGTCCCTTTTTATAATTGCCCTGGGTAACTCTCCCACCCCCCAACCAATACCAAAGCAAATAAACTCTGCTGCGACAAACATAACAACATAGCAGTATAAAAACATATAACAAATCCCTTTCAATATGTTCACAAATATATATATATACATTTTCTTAATTATTATTATTTATTTTAATCATACATATACATGCAACATAATAACCATTTTACATTTTTTGAGTGCTTTTGAATAGGGAAGGGAGGATGGGTATCTGCTCAACTGCCGACCACGGAGTGAGCTATAATTTCGCCTGCGCTGAACCAAGGGGGCGGAGCTACCCGACCCCTCGCGCAAGGCTACCATAGACTCACCCCGTTGGCACTTGGTTCCCCCATGTGAAGGGTCCCCCAGAGCCACCACCAGCCTGGCTGGTTCTGCTCTGGGGCTCTCCACTACATACTGCTATACTGCTCTAGGAGCTTAATTTTCAAAAAAGAAACGCACTGTTCAACATTATCAAATGCCCACTATCATATACAACAAAGAATAAAATGCCTTTGATAGTCCTTTCACTACTCCCTTACATAGCTACAAGAGATTGCATGTACTGTATATGAATATAGATATATATGAAGAGAAGAGTAGCCATGACTATCCAGTAATCCAGTTGAATCAGAGTATTGCAGTATACAGAGATACCTTTTTTCTTGGGCAAATATTTTATTTAGAGTTACTAGATTTTGAGATATACAACTCTCTTTATCAAGCCAGAGGCAACACTGGTTTAGATGTTACCTTTGCTTTAGAATTAATAGAAAAAGATGACTGAGAGATAACAAGCCCGTGTGGGACACAAGACAGGTATCGAAAATAAAATAATTGGCCAGAGCAAATATGTGAATCTTGTGGATGCAAACACAAGGTCAGAGAGGGATATAGGGGGAAAATACATTCTGTGTGGCCATTACCTTGTATATCAATTAAAGCTCTAAATACCCACACATTATTGAGTTCAAAAGGAACAGAAAAACGTAAGAAAGATTGAGGTAGAATCACAAGAATTTTTGAACACTTGTCAGACAACCAAAGTCTATGGTAATTTCTGTATCTTTAGGGCCTCATTCTATTATCGGCAGTAAAACTGCCGCAAGGATCTCCCCTTACGGCCGGCCGTATATCTTGCAACCGGCCGTAAGCTCAGAAAACTTTAAACGCAAATATAAATTCAAGACGGCACTGTACAGCTCTGTAAATGCTAGGGATCATATTGGGGGACATGAGGATTAATAGCAACCCCCTCTCAAGCTTGCACATCAGCCCAAATCCGAGTTTACATTAACTGTTTATTTTCTGCGGGTCTGAGGTGCTCCAAGCCCTCTGGACTTTTTACATGGATTTTTGACATAAATTAAAAAATATTTTTTTTACGGATTTGAGTGTAGGGGAATGTTGTGCTAATTTTGCTAACACCTACAAACACTTTATAGTCTCCTCAGAGTGCAGGATGGCTTTATTTAGGCTTTATAATGTGCTTAATTGGTGCTAGCGGGACCTTTTTCCTGCAAGTAAGCTGCGGCTCGGTTTTAGCCTTGCAGAGATGGTTCCCGGAGCAATAGAATAGCAACCAGGCTTTTCTTGCGGCCGAAACTCTTGCGGCCGTTTTAGATCAAAGGCTTTCCTCCGGCGCGAGCGGCCGCAAGGGATAACAAGGCGCCGGCCGCAAGCCTGCCGGAATCCCCGGCCGGAGGGGAATAGAATAGCCGAATAGCTTGCGGCCGGACCTTGCGGCCCCGCATCTCCTACGGCCGGTAATAGAATGAGGCCCTTAGTGTTTAAGAACGTGAGTAGTTTGAGTTTTAGATTTTTGGTAAAGTGATCATTCTGGTAAAATTGTGACCAACTGGGGTACAGCTACTATCTTTGTTGTGCTTTTTAATAGAATTTCTGTGCATATTAATCTTTAAGTGCCGTTTTTGGCTAGTTTCCCAACTGTAACAACCCTTTTCACATACAGTACATTGTATTATGTAAACCACATGTTATAGGTCTTGTTATGTGTGGCTTTGCCATCCTTACAAATGTGCTGACATGGTTTAAAAAGAGTTTTGTTGCAAGATTTGGTACCATTTTCACTGTGAAGTTTTTATCTGGTAAATCTTCTGCTGTCCTTTTTTTTGTTTTTTTTGTTTCAGGTTTACTAGCTGTCTAAATGCAAGGATGGGAGAGAGAAAGAGGCGAGAGAGAAAAAAGAGAGAGAGAGAGAGAGAAAGATAGAGAGAGAAAGAGAGAAGAGAGAGAGGAAGAAAAGAGAGAGAAGTGAGAGAAGAGAGAGAGAAAGTGAGAGGGAAGGAGAAAGAAAGATATGGAGAGAGGGAGAGAGAAAGAGATAGAACAAAAGAGAGAGGTGAGGGAAGAGAGAGAGAAAGAGAGAGGGAGTGAGAGAGAGAGAGAAAGTGCAACAGAGTGGGGCATTCAATATCAGGATATTTTTTTAAATGGATAAAACAGAAAACACAGCTTTTATTTATTGGCAAAAACTGCATTAAGGAATAGCCAAGGTTACAGTACAGGATGGGACAACTTAAGATTGGAAAAATGCAGGAAATTGGGAAGTTAAGGTAGCACGCTGTCTTACCATCACTCCCTCCCCTGCAAAGATTTTTCTGGTTGCATCTTGCATGACATCATCTATGACATTAGGTGACATCATTCATGACATCCCGTATGATATAAATGACATCACCTATGACATTACACCTAATGTGAAGAAACATATCATCCATTATTATCCTGATGATATTGCCACATTTCGAACAAATCCATTCAGTTGATTTTCTCCTACGAGTAAAAATTCTTATGGGAAGAAAAAACATTTCATCGCTCCAAAACTCAACATAAATCAACTTTTTTTTTACTGAACAGGGTTTTATGAAAATTGGCAAAAAAAAAAAAAAACAGACCCAAAATCCTTTCTAAAATACAAAATTTCCAATAGATATGTCAAACCAATGCAAAGATATAAACCCATGAATAAAGAGTTTATAACCATAAGAGTTCATAAATAGAACACAATTTGTCATCATATGGATCTTAGGTCATGGTGACTTCTCTTATTGTGCTGAAGAGCAGACCTCGGTTAGGTGAGTAGAAGTCAACTTTGTTCAAGAGAGAGTCAAATATTCAGCAAGTCACACAACTGTGTAGTCTGTGGAGCATGACGTTCTTAAAGAAACGTTGGCACTTGTATTAATAATGTCCTGGATCAGTTAAGGAAGGATTGAAATGCATGTGCTAACAAAACATCACACTTTCTATTAATAGTTTTTATTTCTCTGTACGGGGGAGTTTATAGGCCTTAAACCTATGTTTGGGATCCATTTTTTGCAGCTGTTGGGATGAGTGTGACAATGAATTTCTCTAATGTGAATGGTTTAGCTTGATATATGCAAATAACTATTGGGTTTTGTCTTACTTAGATCTTCATGTTATTTCTAAGGCACAGCCACAGGGACAACTCACAGACCAAATTTTAAGCATATCTCCATTAGCTCCCTGGTGTTTAATCAGAATCACTGACCCACCTACTGTTAGTGATCCAGGTGGACTGAAGTTGAGAAACACTGATATAGACTAATAATTTAATGTAAATGTAATTTTCACTGCTAGACTCACTTGCAATCTGTGTTTTAGTAAGTGAGTATATGTTTTAGTAGCCCATAATAGTATTCATTACTCAAAGGTAGCTGTAAAGAACCACTGGACGACTGTACAACAAAAAATATACGTCATAACTTTGTGTAGACTAAGGGCATAATTACACAAGTAAACAATGCTTTTTGAGGCTTCTGCTGGACACTAGAAATATCCATGTTATTTTGGTGAAGGTTATGTGTGTGAGGAGGACATTTACATTTCTGAAGGAGTAGGACTTGCATTTTATGATGCAAGGTATTTGCTTCTGGATATGTGGCACACGTGTTAAATTCAATTGAGATCCAATTATCTAATACATCACTATGAACTCTTACATACTGATCGATAAAAACAAAGCCCTCATTCTACATCAAGTGATGAACAAAATCAAAGTGGAATTCTGATTTTCTCTAGAGGGTTTTATGTTCATAGCTTACATATCTGTTGATGTTGGTAGTTTGCATGCTTCACAAATGTGAAGTTTTCCTTGAACTACAGTGGTCCTTTAAACAAATAATTGGAGACGCCTAATCTGGAACAGCCCTTGAAAGGCCTGAATAATACAAGCCTAACTGTTCTGTAACATAAACACAAACTTTACAGTCTTGGAGCTTGTACAAGACACACCTCAAAGGCAGACTGTTTTCTTTTCTTTCTTTTTTTTAATCTTGAACTTGACATCAGTCCAACAAGTCCTGAAAGGCTGAAGGTGAAAGAATACAATGTAATCTGATAATCAGCTCCTGATACCGCACCAAGCTCAGATCATGCGGCTGGGTCTACGTGCTCGTGACTGTTCTCTCTACCTGTGGGAAGCAGGGAAAACACAATGTGCTGGAATAACATAACTATCTGAAATAAGTGTGAGATTTAGGACAACAGCATGAATAGCTATATTTATACATATAATACTGTTTTAATGTGTCTGGTTCAAATAAATCCCACTTATAGTATTAAATAGTACTGACTGTACCTGCTAACATTTCAAACAATTGTTTCAACTGTTTTTAACGCTTAACTGTTTTTACCTTTGAGATTTACTTGAGAAAAGGCCTGTAAGGCATGGGCCCAGGGCGGCCGTAAATGGGCTGTCTGACTGACAACGTAGCTGCACTTCTGTCTATCCCTGTTTTTCTCATTCTTATTTTTCTTTACCATTTTCCACTTTTGTCTTCTTTCTACTGTTGGCCTCTCTCTCTCTTACCTTCTCATATCATTCTCTTCAATCTCTTAGCCATCTGTCTATCTTTCCTTTCTTCATTTTCCTCTCTATTTGCCATCTTGCTGTCTCTCCAATCTTGCTGTCTCTAATGTCTCTCTCCTATCTCTCTCTATCCCATCTTTTCTTTTCCATCTCTTTTCCCATTACTTTATCTCCTATCTCTTGTTTCCTATATTTTTACCCCCCAGCTCTCTCTTTCACATAATTTTTTGCTCCCTGTCCCTCTCCTTCCCACCTCTTTGTCTCCCATCTTGGCACGGCACAGTCTATAAGTGCCTTCCCCAAAATAAAGACCCATATATCGAAAATACACACATGACACCTGTATGAAGGTACAACTGGCTACAGGCCATTTATTGATAAATATATCAATATTGTAAATACCTGGGAAGGAGGAGGAGCCCGGTCCATGGCGGGAAAACCCTTACTACCCTAAGCACGGGGCCCAACTCCTCAACCTGCACAGCCTCCTAGGGTAGGGATGCCCCCTTTTCCGCCACTGGGCCGGGCAACACCCCCCACCCGCCAACCGCTGTGACAGAATACATATACAAATAGAATATAACTTCCTCCTATAAAACGTTTTTATTATTCATATATTTATTTATTTATTAGCGAATTGTCCATCAAAAAATTACGGTCAATAAAAGAAAGTGTTGAAATGCTGTTTGCCACACAATGTGAGTGTACTGTGTGCCTCAACTATATAGACCCCTCTAACACAGTAATGAACGCATGTAATAACACTATAAGTGCCATGAGGGTCATCCAGGACCCTCATGACCCAAAGTGTAAGCACTACACCATTTTACCCCGGTCACTTATGGGGGTCTATCCAGACCCTCATAAGCCTCTATTTAACCCAATCAGTCCCATAAGGGTATATTATGACCATTATGGGCCTGTTACAACAAAACATTAACCCCATAAGTGCCATGACGGTCCTCAAGGACCATCATGATACTAAGTATAAACACTACACTGCACTATATCCCCCAATAAAACATTAAATATCAACTAAAATACCCTCTACAGTAGCCTATTAACACCTACACTACCTACCTACACTACCTACCCCCTAATAACCCCCCACCACTCTAATTACATAAATCAAAAAAACTAAAGTCATCAAAAATATACATTACATAAAATAAAAAAAACTAAATCACAAAAAAAAAATGTACATTACAGAAAAAAAAAAACTAAGTCACAAAAAATAAAAAAAGGAACATTACAGAAAATAAAAAAATACATTACAACCCCCCTCACTACAGAAAAAATACACACCTGAAAAGGAAATACATCTAATAAATACAAAACAATACATACAATACAATATAATTAAATACAATACAATACACCCCTATCTAATATACATCCCCCTATCTAATATACAATACTATCTATCTAAACTACATCCTATCTATCTAATATACATCCCCCTATCTATCTAATATACAATAAATACTATCTATGTACTATACATCCCCCATTCTATCAAATATACAATACATGCTATCTCTGTAAAGCAACCCTAATTCTAAGCTAAAATAAAATAATTAAGACCACTTACCTTTGAGATGTTTCTTCAGATCAACAACCTAGGGTAAAAAAGATTTTTAAAAAATTCTACAACACATTTACATTAAATAAATAAACATTCTAAACATTCTAAATATTCTACTCACCTTTCCAGCATGTCCCGTCCTTCTTCTTTTCCTCTTCTCCGGTGCGGCCCCTGTTAAAAAAAAACATTACATTAGTACACATACATAAATATAAAACAAAGTAAAATAAACATAATCTACATTGTACTTACCTCCCCGCGATGTCTCCGGCCTTCTCCTCTTCTGCCCCGGATGGGCCCTGGAAGCATGTACGCTCTTTAAAAAAATGTTTAAAAAACTAATACACATCCGCACTCGCGGATGTCTCCGACGCTAATGAGCATCCTAAGGAGTGTTCCAGAATAAAATTGGCAATGGCGGCTTCTGATTGGCTGAAAACGCTGTCTATCAAATTCAGCCAATGAGAAGACGACAATTGTGAGCCAATGAGAAAGGGATACACCCCAAAATCCCACTCTGATTGGATAACGCACCTGTCAATCTTTATTTGAACCAATCCGAAGGCTTTATTGCCATCAGCGAATCACAATGGGATACACCCCCACGCGGTGATTGGCTGAAGACATCTGCGCCTTCCCATTGGCTGTAATACTGATTGACATTGACAACAGCCAATGAGAAGGCGCAAATGCCTTCAGCTAATCAGTACGTGGGGTGTATTCCATTGTGATTGGCTATTGTCAGTGCAGCCAATCAGAATGCGCAGATGCCTCCAGCCAATCACCCTGTGGGGGTGTATTCCATTGTGATTGGCTGAAGGCATCTGCGCCTTGTGATTGGTTTAAATAAAGATTGACAGGTGCATTATCCAATCAGAGTGGGATTTTAGGGTGTATCCCTTTCTGATTGGCTCACATATTGGCGCCTCCTGATTGGGGGAATTTGATAGACAGCATTTTCAACCAATCAGAAAGTGCCATCGCCTATTTTCTTCGCGGGGAGGTAATTACAATGTAGATTATGTTTATTTTATTTCGTTTTTATGCTTATTTATTTGTACTGATGTTATGTTTTTTTTAACAGGGGCCGCACCGGAGAAGAAGAAAAGAAGAAGGTCGGGGACATGCTGGAAAGGTGAGTAGAATATTTAGAATATTTAGAATGTTTATTTATTTACTGTAAATGTGTTGCACTATGTTTTTTTTTTTTCCTAGGTGGCTGATCTGAAGGGACATCTGCAAAGTTAAGTGGTCTTAATTATTTTATTTTAGCTTAGAATTAGATTATTTTATATATAGATAGCATTTAATGTTAGATAGCATAGCATGTATTGTATATTAAATTGTGGTATTTATTTAGATAGATTGGGGGATGTATATTAGATAGATAGGATGTTATATTAGATAGTATTTATTGTATATTAGATAGATTGGGTGATATATATTAGATAGATTGGGGGATGTATATTAGATAGATAGGATGTATATTAGATAGATAGTATTTTTTGTATTAAACATAGATTGTGTGATGTTAATTATATAGATAGGGTGTATATTAGATTATGGTATTTATTTATTTAGATAGATTGGGGGATGTATATTAGATAGATAGGATGTATTGTATATTAGATAGGGGTGTATTGTATTGTATTTCATTTTTTTTGTATTGTATAGAGCCCCATGAGTGATAGTGTATATATATATTTTTTATAATGGGTCCTTTAAAGACCTTTACGGTCCTTTAAGGACCCGTAACGCAGGAATTTTGAATTTTCATTGCAGCGGGGGTCTGCGATGGTTAATGCGGTTCTCCGAGCTTATCTCGGATCCCGTGGGGTTAATACGGGTTTCCGAGCTTATCTCAGATCCCTTCTTGGCTAAGTTGTACGTGGCTGGGCGGTCCTGGGTCTTTGAGCCTCGTTTTCGTTTTTTTCGGGGGCCATTTTTTCACTTGCTTAGGGGATTTTCGTGTGTCTGAACTCGGGAATTTGGACTTAAATGGGAGTGTAACTTCACTTTCAGAGGTTCTGGGTGCCCCCTCTTGCTGTGGGTAAGCTTTTTATGTGCTTTTAGTGGGTATTTATTGTGTTTTGACTTTTTAGGTGCGTGCGGTTTGCGAGGTCTTAATGGTGCCGCTTGTGTGGATGTTTGTAACCGTGTGTGAGACGCCTTTAAGCCTCCACCATCGCAAAAGCGGCCCCTCGCAAAGCGAGGAGCCGAAAAAGCGGCCTGCAATGAGCCTTTAGTTCATTGCAGCCGACGTTGGAGCCTCAACCTTCCGCAAATTTGGCCCCTCGCTTTGAGATGGATGCAGTTCTTGCGAGCTCGCAAAGCGTGACGACGATTCGTAGTTTGACAACTATTATATGTGATTATTATTATTTTTTTTTTTTCATTCTTATTCATATCATAAATATCCATTTTAACAATCCACACCAACTGATTTTGACACTCATTAAGAAGAAAAAATACCGACCACCAATCACCAAGAACCAATACTATCACTCATTCTTTAATTCAGGGAGAGAGGGAGGGAGTCTCCACGCTGTCTGGCTGCACTGTGATCCAAGATGCACCCTGCTCCGGCCAACCATGCAGGCGACACCCAATCAGCAGCCGGCAGCAAATCCCGGCAGTGTCAAGGCCCCCTCCGTTAAGGACCTGCAGGTCCTGCCTACGGGGGGGGGGGGGGGGGGGCTTCATTCTCTCTGATATTTTTCTCCAATTAATGTTTTTACTATTTGTTGCTCTCTAGTTACAGTAATATTTAGTGCAGTGTTTGCCTGTCAAATTGTGAGTCTTTCACCTATAAATGATCCTGGGATCCCTGACCATGAGATTTGGGATTTCACTGGAGATCCGATGGTATGAAGGTAACACCTTAGGTCATTGTAAACAGACGAAAGTAGTGGCCATCTGTTTTGTGCATTCCCAAGTTTAATCTTTTTATTGGGTGCCTAAAAAATAGTTTACTTCACTGTGAAAAAGTAATAGTGATAATAAAGAGAATAGTTATGGGTTATTTTGGAGATAAAGGGAAAGATTGGGTGATATCCCAGCCATGAAGGGAAGATAAACACTGAGGTCTGTGGAAGACACATGATTTTCAACTGCCCATTTGGGATGACATTGAGCAGCCGCTGGCCTCATATGCAAACCAGTATAATAAGGTCACCGTTTTCTGTACTGACTTTAATTATATTTTAAATAAATAGCTCTTTATGTTGTTTTACATATAGTATATAGCATTACAAGAAATAGCTTGCACAGGTAATGCATAAGTGGTGATCGAAAGATGGTGGAAGCAATGTGGAGTAGATAGACAATGAGCCAACCAAGTGGGCAAAGGTCTGCAAGGCTTCCCCTTAGTGTTCTGACTATAGAAACATATATAAGAACTAGAGGGCCATCTGCTCTGCCCAATCTATCTACTTGTAAAGCTTGGCTTAGTAAGAAGTCAAGGCCTATGAAACCTACAAGGTTGTGCAGTATGAGAATGCATATGTTGTGAACTTTGCAAGAAACTAGGAAGAAAATAAAACTTCTATGTACATGGGATATTTGAGTGACAGATTTCTACACTGCCACAACTAGGACAAACCCACTTGTGTCAATCCTCTACAAGCCTAGACTTCTACAGAGTTGGAGTGTTGATCCTGCTCGGATTACAGTGATTCCTTCCCATTGTTTCTTTAAGTGGGAAACTGTCTCCGAGCAGTGCTGAACAAGAGCGGGCTGTGTTATTTTTTTAATTAACCTGGGGTATTAATGTATATCATATTTTTGAACAGCGGTAATTAAATTAAATGAATGTTTGCCGTATATGGGTGTAACATGCACACAGCACCTTTTTGGCTGAATTTGCTTGGAGCCAAAATGACTATTGTCTTACAGAAGAATTACTAAGCACACACTGCAACCTGTGAGTCACAACAGGCTATCTTAAAGGCAGCTAATGCGGACACTTAGTGGCTCGGCATGCCCGAGAGAACCCATTCATTACTGCTTATGTGAAATTCTCTAGGTTTCTAAGACTTGGAGTATTGTGTTGATGCCTCTCTTCTGGATCGCTACCATGTCCTGGCGAAGTGGCTTGTGTACTTCAATGAAACTGTGCTCTACACCAGGTCAGACAAATTATGGTCCACTGGAGAAGGAACTGTCAATCCACTCCAATATATTTACAAAGAAAACCTTATGGATAAGGACGACCAGAGACAGTGCTGCTGGCCATAGGGTCACAGAGTGTCAGACATGATTAAATGACTAAACAACAACAACTGTGTTGATAGTAAAGTTCCATGTGGACAATGGGTGTCCAGTGCAAGTTCAGGCAAAGGTTTTGGTTTGGATCCCCTTCTCATCTTATCTTGATGTATTTAAAAGTTAGGTTCCTTATGTTACTCTTAACATGTATGATACACTGGGTATAGGTTATACTAGTCATTCCTGTCTGGCAATATTTTGGAAATGACCGGCATCCAAATACTAGTTAGCTGCATAGGTTTGTTAATAAATAGCACAGTCTGCTTGTTTGTTATTGTGTTGTACTCTGTCATTCAGTTAGATACACTCCCTCACTCCTATGAAGCATTCTGAGCTTCTAAAGAAACAGCTGCTAATATAATATATATTCAGTTTTAATGTTGCTTAAGATTAAACCAACTTGTTGGGCTGACAGCAGTTTGTCCCTATTCTGACAAATCTGCCCATTGCTCCGCTTTCTTTCTCCACGACCTGTATTTATGTTTCTCCCCACGCCATGTTCCTCTCTCCATCCCTCTCTTCCACCCCATGTTCCTCCCTTCTCCACTTTTACATTAGCAGCGTGCACCTGTGTAATATCTTTTGCTTTACCAGCCTCACATACACCAATGACAGTGATACCTAAATAGGTCAAAGTCATATTGAAATGTAGTTGCAGAAAGGGAATTCAAAACCAGGAGTATTAAGTTACTGTTTTGCTTTTCCGTCATACTTACTCATCAGTAGTTATCTCCTTGCACTGCAGTATCTGTACACATATACATGCATGTAATTACTTCTACAATTTCTTCTTTCTATACTATTTATGTATGCTTTTTTAATTGCAGATGTACTGTATAATCCTCTCAGAATAGATGACTTAGGGTACAGGACCTGGCCACAGGGATAGGGTCCAATTGGCCTCATGGATGGTTATAGATGAACCTGTTTGGGCTAGTAGACTGGTAGCATTCTTGTGATTCTGGTGATCATGCTTTTTACGTGAAACAGACCCCCTATCTTCATTCCCTGCCTTGAAGATTGTCATGAAACTCCTCTTTTGAGTGAAAAGAAGACTATTGTACCCTGAGGAGTTTATGTTCTTTAATAGTAACTGCATTAAAAATAAGGAGTGTTCGGTAAATGAATACCGATCTTCCCAGTATAAATATAAACAGACATGTGATTGCTTATTTGAAAGAGAAGAGACTGTGATTACTGAACGTAGGTAATACTATAAGTCCTGGTAAATAGATACCTGTTTCATGTGCCACACAACCGGAATTTTGCCTTTTTTTTTGGAGAAGCAACCTTGAGTCTAAATACCATAGACCATTGGAAAAGGACACTAGATGACTGCATTTAAATGAGAAGAAACGCCCCTGTTGCAAAAAAATGGATTGTGTGCCCATATAGAAGCCAAGTAAAGGAGATGGCTTCTCGTGAACCACTGTTAATCAACATGTGACCCATGTTATCACAGTAGAGCTTGCATTTTCTTCCCTGACCATTAACATAGTTGATTTTTTTTATGTAGTGTACAAGCATATTTAGTAGTGGATACATTTTGAACATAACATTTGAAGACAGTATAAAAAAGATAAGACAGTATATCGGATGAGATGAGGGTCCTGTGACAGCCTACTATCTAAGAGGGACTTGAGGTGATAGATACGTGAGATGAGGTGATGGACAACCTGTTTCACTTGAAGGGCTCATATGTGGCACCCACCTGAATTCTTTTAAAAAGGTCTGGCAGTGCTTTCAATTTTTTTTATTTTACCCAAAGCAGAATAATAACATGACTCTAGGAATGGAATGAATTGATATTAGAGGTATGAATAATGAAGAGACATACGCATTTAAAGACACAGACATACACACAGACATACACACTCACAGACACTCACACAGACATACACACAGACATACAAGCACAGTCCACCCCCCCCCCCCCCCACACACACACACACACACACACACTAATGACTACCGAGGTACTCTGAGGCGGCGGTGACGTCAGGGCTGACGTCACAGCTCAATGCTGATTGGCTGCAAAGACATGAGCATCACGCATGCGCACATAGCAAGGGTACGTTTTTACAAAAACAAATCCTCAAGCACAGAGCTTGATGCTGGGGGTGTAAACATCACCCCCAACTGTTGTTGTTTTTTGCAAACAAAATTAAAAAAAAATCATGCAAATAAATGTATTCCTACACTACTAATTCTCCTCTATCAGATGCATTAATAACCTAACTCACTTACATATGCCTTTAAGGAATGCATTTAGCATTATTTGCTAGTTTTAGAGACATATAAAGGACTGTGTTCTGTTGAAGAGGGACAAGCTCTCCCACTCCAGAAAAAGAGGCTGGGGGCTGCATGGGAAGTGACTGAGGACTATGTGCAGCCCTTATTGTTTATGGGACTGCCAAATAATATTTGTAAAGAATCTTTAAAATGATAAAACTTGTTGGCATTCACCTGGTCATGTCCATATTTACGAAGGGACAAATTAAACATGTATTTTTTCTTCAGGAATAAAATGGCAGGTTTAGCAAGAGAATTACATAATCTCCCAAATCTTAACATTCTCAAAAACGTGTCACCTGATCACTATTGGGCAATGGCACCATGCAACTCCAAATAAACCACTTGAATCATATTGCTTAGGTTTTTTTTGCTTTAAAAGTTAATACTTTAATTTTTCCTCAAGCCGACTATTTGGGAACATTCTATGGTGCACAAAGATTTTGTCACTTGAAAATGGAAAATGTGTGGACAATGTCAGTACTTATTATTGCACAGTAAAAAACACACCATATTGAGAATAGATATTTAATTTAAAATACATTTTATTGTCTTTATGTCCAAAAGTGGAATTTTGGAAGGGTAACTTTGATTGCAGCACTTTCATAATTGGCGAGAGACTTTACCTCAGTGAATCTTCTGGAGAGACAAAGAGCCCAGTGAATCCCTGTCTCAGACAGTTTCCAGTCCCCTAGACTGGAACAAGTCGGCAAGCACATAAAATGTGTCTCTTTTTGCTTCCTTTTTGTCATGGATTTCTCAAAATCGCTAATTCGCTAAAATTTCTGCCTTGTGACATCTCTGACATGATACCCAATGGTTTCCAGTAATGGAAAAAATATATAAATGTGGTTAAAAGCACTTAGCAATGTGAAATGCGTAATCTCCATTGAACATCAGCATATAAAACAATATCATAAGCCTTTATAAAATGTAAAAAGATGTGTTTAAAATATATTAACTTTCTCTGAAACCACTTCACAGGAAAGCACTGAATACAAGTTATATCCTCCACCTGCCAGGTCTTACAGTGAGAAAGTTGGTTTCTTAGCCAATGATGGCAAAAGACATCCTGGGTTTAGATCTCTGATTTGGCTAAAAGGCTGATATAGGATTCACACTGTGATGGTGGACTTGGCTGGGCGGCTTGTATTCAGTCTTGGTCAGACAATTTCATATTATGTTTAATATATTTAGAAAGTTTTATATTTTATTAAATGATTGCTCTATTATTTACATGCAGATAATGAATGGAGGCATGGACGTAGGAGCCCCCAAAAATCTGAGGGTGATAAAGTTTAAAGAGACAAAAAAACTGTGGCCCTGAGTGGTGCCATTCAACTCTTCTCCTAGGACATGCAGCAAGGGAGGATCTTTGTTTAAATTATATATATATATATATATATATATATATATATATATAAATATGTACATTATGGGTCTAAGCTCTCATGGGAAAGACATACTGTTCCATAGTGATGGCCGTCTAGGGGCCAAATTTGGTAATTCATGATTAAGTTTAATTTTGATATTTTTTATATCCCCTGTTCATATAATCTGGTTAATTTTGTCCCACCCATCCCCTCAGTTCCTACGCCCCTGAATGGAGGTATATCATTTGACATTACTGTGTATCTTTTAAATATAATTTATACAATTTCAGCAGAATATAAATGTGCACTAGAGTATTACCAGGCTATTTGGGCAAATTTATTTATTTTTCAACACTTAAGTCCCATATTTAACTCTTTTGTGATAAACTAGATTTGAAAATATATAACAAGTTTTTTTCAAAAGTAAAACATGTATGCATGCATTAAATTATTTTATTAAAGGACCACATCAATTACCTTAGAAAGAATAGTTAGGCAGTGCTTGATAACAATTCCTTTATTAAACTTTTGTTGTGCATTTAAACAGTTAATTAATACTTTGTAATCACAGAGTGCATAAGCTCCAGTTCACTCCATTCCTTGAATTATGTTTTGGCGGTGGAGTGGAGCCACCCAGGGGGAAGTGCCACATTGAAAAGCACTCTCTGTACCACACATTAATAACAGGGAGTAGTATAACCTGAGCTGCTAGCTATGAATACACACACATTTTAGTAGACACCCCTACCATCCTACAGTGCCCTTTATAAGAAAGCTAGTGTTGTCCTATACATTTAATTTTATGTTGCAATTGGGAACCCATTTTATTTATTTGTTTACCTATTCCTACTTCCTATTTATGCACCTTTAATATGTGTTAGAAATTATTTGAATTCTTTGTAGTCTATAAAAACCTTAATGAAAATATGATTAGCATTATAAACTAACAGGAAATAATGAAATAACAGTTTACCCTTGTAAATCAAGTGTAGTTGTAATTATGTGACTTTCTGAATAAATCATGTACGTCAATTACAAACATTTTAGGACTAAAAACAAATATTGGGGAAGGGGATGACATGATTAGAAGCACAAATTCAAGGAAAACGTTTCACTTCCACTGAAAGAATATTATGGAATTAGCACATGCAACTCTGAAAATGAGATACAACAGTACAGAGTACAACATGTTATAATTGTTGTTGTTGTTTAGTTGTTCAGTCATGTCCGATTTTCTGTGATCCTATGGACCGCAGCACGCCAGGCACATCTGTCAGCCACTGACCCTCTGAGCTCCATCAAGCTCATGTTAATTGCTTTATTTACCTCATCTATCCATCTCTGCCTCTGTTGGACCCTTCTACTTGTGCCTTCAATCTTTCGCAGTATCAAAGTCTTCTCTAGGTCATCCTGTCTTCTCATGATATGGCCAAAATACTTGAGCTTCAGTCAAATGATCATACCTTTCAGTGAACAGTTTGGCTTCACTTCCTGAAGTATTGACTGGCTGGATCTTCTTGCAGCCCAAGGGACTCTAAGCAATTTTCTCCAACACCACATTTCTAAGGCGTCAACATTCTTTATAGTCCAGTTCTCACATCTGTATGTTACTACTGGAAATACCATAGTTCTATCTATGTGGACCTTTGTTGGTAATGTAATATCTTTACATTTTAATAGCTTGACCAAGTTTGTCATTTTTTTATTTTCATGGCTACACTGACCATCTGCATAGATCTTGGAGCCAATGAAAATAAAATCTGTCACTGCCTCCAGTTTCTCTCGTTCTGTTGCCAGGAACTGATATTGCCATTTGTCATGATCTTCGTCTTTTTAATATTGAGCAGCAGGCCCGCTTTTGTACTCTCTTCTTTCACTCTCATCAATATGTCCTTTAGTTCCTCCTCACTTTCAGCCATCCGAGTAATATCATCTGAGTATCTGAGGTTGTTGATATTTCTCCCAGCAATATTGATTCCGTCTTTGGATCCATCCAGCCCGGCCTTACGCATGATGTACTCTGCGTATAAGTTGAATAAATAAGGTGACAATATACAAGCTTGTCGCACTCCTTTATTGGTCTTGAACCATTCTGTTGTCCCATGTTCGGTTCAGACTGTGGCTTCTTGGTCCACATACAGATTTCTCAGGAGATGATGAGATGGTCTCTTTAATAATATGCCACATTTTGTTGTGATCCACATAGTCAAAGGCTTTAGAATAGTCTATGAAGCAGAATTAAATGCTTTTCTGGAACGCTCTTGCTTTCTCTATTATCCATTGGACATTGGCAAGTTGATCTCTTCTGCCTTTTCCTCTGCGGAACCCGGCTTGCATATATGGTAGTTTCCGGACCATATATTATAGTACCTGAGCTTGTAGAATCTTACCTTGCTGGCATGTGAAATGCAATTGTTCCATAAATGGAGCACTCTTTGCCACTGCCTTTTTTTTAGGATTGGGATGTAGACTAACCCTTTCCAGTTGACCACTGTTGAGTTTTCCTAATTTGTTAGCATAAGGCAAGCAGCACTTTCACCTGAGATAGTTCACCTGAGATTCCATCAACCCCTGCAGCCTTGTTATCAGCAAGGCTTCCTAGGGCCCATCTCACTTCACTCTCCAAGATGTCTGTCTCAAGCTCATTGGACAAACAATTAATGTCATCACTGCTATTAAGTTCCTTCCTGTAAAGATCTTCAGTTTATTCCTGAAACATCTTCTTTACTTGATCTGCCTTTGTAAAGTCCCTACCATTTTGTCTTTTATCACGCCCATTTTGGAATTAAAGGTTCCCTTGTGATCCCCAATTTTCTTGAAGAGATCTCTTGACTTTCCAATTCTGTTATCTTGTTCTATCTCTTTACATCACTCATTAGAGAATATCTCCTTGTCTCTTCTTTCTTTCTTCTGGAATTCTGCATTTAGTTAGACAAATCTGTTCCTATCTCCACCACCTTTCACTTTCCTAGGCTACATTCAATTCCTCAGCAGACAGCCAGTTTACCTTCTTAGTTTTCTTTCTTTTGGGGATATTCTTTTCTGGATGTTGCAATTTTTTTTTGCTGACTGTATAGAGCTCCTCCATCTTTGGTTGCAAAGTATATAGTCAGTCTTATTCCTATTTTGTCCATCTGGTGTTGTCCATGTGAAGAGTCGTCTCGGAGGCTTCTGATAAAGGATGTTTTTTATGACCAGAGATTTATCTTGACATAATTCTACTAATCTCTGACCTGCTTTATTTTGTACTCCAAGTTAAAAAATGCATCCTGCTTATATCAATGACGGGAATTTTGGGGTATGCACTGTAACCGCACCCTCCTGTAAGATTCCTAAAGTAATTATGGGCGACACCCATTACCCATGCACAAGGACCCTAGCAGATGACAGTTAAGCAGACAAAAACTGTGTAGGGGCCACATTCTGGGATTTAATAAAGAACCACTGTAGTCCTAGGCTAAATTGCTGCACTCAACATTTCAAGCCAATGTCTGTAAGTAATTTGGATTTTAATATAATAAACCATTATAAGAATGGTACCAACCTCTCTAAAATGAGTCATAGATGTCTGATATGGCATTACATACATATGAATAATGTAGACAACTATTAAACACTAATTATAAGTACAGTTAGGCACTGCTGGGTATACATGGAAACATTAGATTATCAAACAGCAAATAGCTTCCAGATAATAAAATAAAATGATGCAACAGCAATAATTATGTAGTTAAAAACATGTCAGTATGGAAGACATGAGTTCATCTGAATTGTATGTAAGAACTATCTGATGGTACAATGCAACCCTACATAATGATACTTAGGAGACTGGAGGCTTCTGTGACCTCAAACTGCAAAACAGAATAAGAAAAAGTGTATTAGATGGTAATATTTAATTAAAGTGACACTAAAGTTTACATTTTATGATGTGTTCTTTTGGACAAGTAGCATACTGGGTAAAACATTTTGAGAAAGTAAAAAAAGAATAAGCTTTCAAAGGGACACTGACCTGTAAGTGCTCTTCGTGGTGTGAAAAATCACAAGCTTGAATGTTAAAATTATCTAATTTTTAATTATACTAATAATAGCTAAAAAAAAAATCTAAATATTGCTTACAAACAGTCTATTCTGCCCACTGGCTGTGATTAATTGCACAGCATCCCCGTTGATTCAAGTTACAGTGCACTGACCAGTTAACCCTTAGCTTTCCTGTTTTAGATGAGTCCAGTATTCACTGCCTGCACAGATAGATAGGTAAGAGTTAAATTGTTGTTTGTCCGCATGGAGCACTCACCCTCTCCACCTGAGCTGGTCTGCATAGCTCAAATTCCAGAGAGTTATCTGAATTATCTGCTTCTGCAAAAATAAACCCATTCCATGGTCTGTTCCCTTCAAATTGGAAATATAAGCAGTCTGACAAAACCTTACCATTAATTTGAATAGGGGACACACCCCTGCATCCTGATTGGTTGCAGTAATGAAACATACATGGAGGAGCCTGTGGGCAGTCTGTTATTCATGTAAACACATTATTTTATGTTATTTCTCATTGAAAAATGTACACATTTCAAAAATGAAGGGCCCGTAGGCCACTTCAGGCTTGCCTGTGGTTTGAGGGGGGACTACTTGACCTGGCGGGACCGTGTGGGAGTTGGCTAGCTTGAGGAGGTGGTACCATTTTGTTGTTTAAAATGATGTATATATTGTGATTTGTAAAAAAAAAAAAAAACTAAGGATGAATAATGGCAAACTGTGGATTATTTTGTTTATTGTATTAAGCACTTGTTGTTGTGGATGTATTATTGAAGTATATATTATATGTTATCAAAAGTTTGTTAAAGTTTTTTGTCACAGCGGCGGGCAGGGAGAGGAGTCGCCGGGACAGTGGTAAAAAATGGGTGAGATCCTACCCTACGGTGGTCCAGATGTTCCAACACGGTAGGCCCTGGTTGAGGCTTCAGGGCGTAGGGTGTACTGTCTCTGTCCAGGCTCCTCCCCTCGTGGTTATGTTTATTTATTTATTGTTATGGTTATTACGTCATGTTTTGTATCCAATAAACGCTGTGGCCAGTTATAGCCCAAGAAGTGGTCTGTGTCTAATCTTTTTATTTGTGGGTATTAATTCTTATGTGCTCATACTAACTGAGTCTTGCCTAGGTCATGTACTGTTATGTGGTCCAAATTGTGCTGAATTAAGTACATATTGTAAATATATTGCAAAGTGTGTAACTTTTTCTAAATGTTATCAAGAATTCAAAATTGTATGGAAAAGGAGATTTCAATAAAACAAAAGGTTGATCTCTATCAAGTGGTAAATTTCCAAGTGCCGACAGACAGATTCAGAAAGGACATTCCGCACACAATGTCCATCCATCATGGAAATATAAATCTGATTGTGTCCTGAGAATAGAACTTGGGAAGGGGGTCTGTTTACCCTAGATGGTTTCTCAGGGCAGGACCTTCTACTTCTCTTATATCTGCATATTGGTCGTTGAAGGAAGTTCCACCTGAATTCAAGTCGCTCTTGTATGAAAGGACGCATCTATAAAAGCTCCAGTATATGTGTACATTTCTTAAGCCAAGACCCCTGTATATGAGGTGATGTGAGCTGATGAAGAACACAGAAAAATAATTGTCACTCTTACAGTTTAGAACTGCAGCTACAGTTTGGTTGGATGTCGAATTTACTTTTGACCTTTGACTCAATCATATTACACAGAATTATACATGCCAGTCACAGAAATGGAATACAATTTTTAAATAAACAGAAATGATCCTTGTAGATTGATAAATTTCTGCTTCTTTTCCTGGATAATTACATATATCAATGAATAAAATGCTATATTTATAATGTAAAGTTTTCTAAAGCATTGTCTCAGTTAGCTAGTGCATATATTAGCATATTGCAAATTACGGAATAGACGGGCCCTTTAAGGAATATTTGGCACACTATATAAAGGAAATGCTGAAAATAATCTTGTGAGTTGCAAATAAATAAACCATTCTGTCATCACTATTAGACCACTACAGACTATGTGGGGGGGGGTGTAATTTGTCACATCACTGGGAAAGGTACTTTGATACCCTTATTAATGGTTCTATGCAAGTAACTGTATACTGTTTTTTTCATGCATTTAGAAAAGAGCAGCTTTAAGCATTACCAAAATTGCCAAAAATATTAAGTAAAACCTGTTTAAACTTCATTGAAACTAACAGGAAATGCAGAGAGCTTTCAAATGTCTGTATATTTAATTGGCAGATAAGTATGACTCATACAGCTGTATTACTGCTTACTGGCTGATAGGGGCAAGCCCCCAGATGAGTTGGACATTTGTATCAGTTTTTTGTTTTTAACAGTTTTTAACTTTATTTTTACAGCAGAATTTAAGAAAATAAAACACACAGAGGTACATTATCAAATGCCCTTGTTCAGATGCAACAAAGAAAAAAAAATGTCAATGTCCCTTTAATTATGTTTAAACAAAGTCGTATATATTGTCATTATCTCCAAAGTGTGTTACTGCTTCTAAATAATATAAGGAATTCAGGAGTGTATGGAAAAGAGATTTCCATAAAAAAGTGGAATCCAAAAGGTAGATCTCTATCAAGTGGTAAATTTCCAAGTGACGACAGGCAGATTGGGAAGGGCGTCCGGCACACAATGTCCATCCATCATGGAAATTTAAATCTGATTGTGCCCTTAGATTAGAATGTGGGGAGGGGTCTGTATACCTTAGATGGTTGCTCAGGGCAGGACCTTCTACTCCTCTTATATGTGCATGTTTAAATATGTATAGTCATTAGTTCTTCAGGTAATATTGTCAAGAACTTTCAAATGATATCGTCATAAACCTTTTAATAGTTGAGAGCACTTTGGAAAGTGCTAAAAAAATGTGACATAAATATATATAAACTTGTTGTGTGTAACATGTTTGAGCATGGCTGAAAAACATCACATATTAAAAAAGCCCCCATTTCCCTAAAGTCTGAGCAATTACCATAAAATATAGGGGAGCAGAGCATGGGTGTATTTAGGTTTTATGCTGCCGTAGGCCATACGGATTTACGTGCCCCCCCAAACGCTTTCAACTCATCCTTTATATATATATACAGTGTCAAGTACACTGGGAAATATCACTGCATATAGACATTTCTGTGCATATACAAACATATTTCAATATACTGCACTACATCTTCAGCCACCCTGCTGCCCCCTGAAAATGTGCAGCCCTAGGCGTGGGCCTTATGGTTTTAGACAGAAATACATAGAGACAGTGATACCGTTTGCGGGACCCAAGGTCTGTGTGCTGTATCCTTATTCCCAATAATGAATAAGTTCATATTTCATTTAGACAACAGGCAATTAAAAGCATTTCCTATTCAGTGGTTTTCATAGGTTTATTTTAAATGTTTTTTTTTTCTAAATATATAATTCCTTATTTTTAACAAGAACAAAATGTATCTTCGTCCTGAACTCCTAGTGTCCATAATTTATAAGGTATTTAAATGAATAAGTTTGGGAATATGCAGAGCTTTTGTTATTTTTTGTTGTCTTTGTTGCTTTGGTTAGATTCCTGAATTATATTTTTTATATGTGTGATTGTGAAAAATCACTTTTTTTCAGCAAATGAACAATAACAGTCAATGACATATACAATGGTATGGTCAGTGCATTTCTTGCAGTTTCCAGCATGTTTAAACAAGTTTTTCTTTGTGCAGAAAAATATAATGTTTAAAATAGTTTTTTTTTTTAGTTTCAAAATAGGTTTCTAAAAGAATTTCAGTGAAGTCAGCAATGTATTTGAATGTTTCTAATCTTATGAATTTAAATGTGAAATATCCTTGGACACTGTCACATAAAATATACAGGAATTCCCGCAGTTGTAAAGCAGAGATCATCAAGTTGTAAATGCATTCAATGGATTTTAAGAAGACTAAAAATATAAATAACAACTCCAAGATGAAGTGGCCGCTGGTTGTCACAATTCATAAAATTCATCACCACAAATCGGAAAGCTGTTCTATCTCTAGCTGATACCTGTGGTTCGGGCAGCAGAGCTGACAATCGCACAGTATTCAGTTTTAATTAGGTGGACGTCTGTGAGGGAATGTCTGGCCTGATGTTACTGGAGTCAGCCGCATATCTTATTCTCATGTTACTTGTATCTGAGCAGTTGGAATGCAGGAAGGGGTCTTGCTGAGAGGAAGAGGACCCTATCTCCAAAGCAGATCCACACCCCCAAGAGGAAATTCTTTACTCTGGACAGTACATTACCAAAGGCTTATGCTTCAGGTGTACCTGCTGGAGGATCCTGCTGGCCAGGTGCATCCCCACTGGCCAAGTCATTATACCCATAACTCAATCCATTATTCATTAACCCTTTCTACGAAAGAGAAGAGTCATTGCCAACATTAGCAACTAGTTCTTGTTTAAACTAAAAACACCTTTAACAGGTCAACTTAAACAATATCTAGAAAAGATTAAACATTACAAAGTGCTTTTTTTGCATGAGAAATAATTCATGTATGCATAAAGTTAGATTTTAGAAAAATGTGACTAAAGACTGTATAGCAGTGATGGAGCTAGTAAATGGAGGACACCAAAGCAAAAAAAAAAAAAATGTTGGGCCCCCAAATATGATTTTTGTTAACCCCCCTGACCCCCCCTCTCCAACTCATTATCTATCGATCGATCTGATTATCTATCTGTCTGTATATACACATATAGATATATATAGCTGTAGATAGATAGATAGACAATTTATATTTATATATAATAGATAAATAGAAAGATAGATAGATAGATAGATAGATAGATAGATAGATAGATATGGATAGATATAGATATATACAGTATATAATGCATATATATAGGAACTATACTACAGAAACTGATAAAAAAATTAATTCAAAAAATTAGATTGCACTGGGGCTCACCCATATGAGGGCCCCGGTGCAATGAACCGCCTGCACCAGCGTCCTTGAGTTCCTGTATACACTTTCTCTTAACTCACTTGTAAGACCAAGGTGGATCAAACATATTGTTTTATCTGCCTGTCCGTTGTTTTAAATGCATATCTAAGTTTCTCTGTTTTCCCCTTTTTCTAATCTAACACATGTTGCTTATATCAGACATGCACATTACATGGAGTCATTCTTTACACAAACTGATTTATTTTATTTAAAAATAAAACTTGTTTTCCACACCCCCAGGATTGCATACATAGGCACCTGATACCTACCAATAGAAACACTGCATTCAAATACAGATTTTAACTCCAGTAACATCAGGCCAGACATTCCCTCATAGACGTCCACCAAATTAAAACGAAATACTGTGCGATTGTCAGCTCTGCTGCCTGACCTTCATGCCAGAAGAAACTCAATGCAGAGATCTACAGATCAGTGTATGACTCTTCCTGTTTCCTTATACAAAGGGACTACACATCCCATGATTCCTTCCTGCAAAAAACTGCCATCACTGATTGTTACAATGTATTAAAGCCACCTGTGATTGGCCAAAACAAATTATGAATTTTATGCTAATTTTAGCAGCAATTTTCAGTGGTGTTAACTCACAAAAGCTGCTGCTTGCAAACTCAGGAGATTTAGCAAATGTCAGGGTGAGTTTGTTAATGTTTATTTTGGTATTTTTCCATGCAATTTTTTTTCCATACACTACTGATTCCCTATCAGATGCATTCATAGTCCAGGAAACTTAGATATGCCTTAAAGTTAATTTTCTTCAATTAATATAATTTATTTTCCATGGAGAAAACTATTTTTTAGTATACAAACCATGCTCTTTTAAACCATAATAGAACAGTTTGGAATACACTGACCCTTTAAATTATCACTATAATCTATATTTATATTTATTATTTCATCTATCTCTGACACTTCTATGGTCTTATATTTTTCCCATAATACTGTTCTGTGACAAATATTCAAAACAGACTATTTCAGTGCATTAATTCATCACTTCAGTTCTAATAGAGAGAAATAGACTAGGATCCTATTCTTTTTATTCTACAATATAATTGATTTATACAGAAAAAAAAAAGCATAGACATGTAGCACAGCAATGCCTTGATCAGTGATGGCCGACCATTTGTGGCCCCTGAGTCCTTAAAAGTGTCTTTCAGTGCCTGAAACCTTTTTATTTTACCAAGAGCAAAATGGTAAAATAGCTATAGAAAAGAAAATGAATTGTCAATAGTGGTACAGATAATGAGTAGAAGTATTTAGGAGTACAACTGGGTATTATTTGCTAGTTTTAAAGAGATATAATGGACTGCAGAGATATAATGTACTCCAGAGAATAGGGCCCCATTGGAAATGCCTGAGGGCCACATGTGCCTTTTGTTCACTACTGGCCTAAATTCTAGATTTTATAAGTGCACTTGCTATATCTAATTATATTATTTTATTAAAAAAGCAGACAAAAATAATTTAATGTCCCCTAAGACCCTCATCAATTTTAAGTGGCCTTTCAAAGAAAAGATTTGTATATCGCTTGGTCAAAGGACATGTACGACACAGGTGACATGACAGGAACGCTTAAATTAAAAGGTTTAGTGAACTTACGGAGGGCATTATCTTTCTTAATACTACAGGAAATAGATCCAAGATGATCACTGGAAGGTTTGATCATGAGGTTAAAGCTCAAATATTTTGGCCATATCATGCGAAGACAGGATTACCTAGAGAAGACTCTGATGCTGTGAAAGATTGAAGGCACATGAAGAAGGGGACGGCAGAGGTGGAGATGGAGGAATGAGATCACTGAAGCAATGAACATGACCCTTAGGGAGCACAGACCGGCTTGCTGTGGTCAAGGAGAGTCGTACATGACTGAATCACTAAACAATAAAAAGTCTTTCTTAAAAAGAAGAATGTGAGAACATGGGGTTATGATTTCAAGACCAAGAGTGGATGATTTATGGGTGGTGTCCAAATGTATTACTTTACAGAATGGTTTAATGGTTTACTAGATAAGTGGAACAGCCTTCCAGTGGAAGTGGTAGAGATAAATGCATTCACGGTGCCTTGGCTATGTATAAGGATATTATGAGCACTTATTAAGCCAAGGTTTTTTAAGTAGATTTAATGGGCCTATTTATTTGTATCTGCCATCAAAACTATGCTTAGCATTTAACAAAATATCTTTATTTGTTCCAGACTGAGTGTTCAGTTGCTCATAATGTAATACAAGGGGTAACCAGGGGTCGAGTTAAAGGCAGTTACAAAGACAGAACATGCCAGGTACCTACTAGCGTGTCCCAGCCGTGTTACTATGTTATGTACAATATTCACACTGTGGGGAATCGGAGCGGCCCAACTGAGCGTATGGAAATCTCTGCTGATCACTGAGCAATGAAACGGGTCCAGGAAATCAGAGCAGGTCACACATTGCTTTTGCTTTTCAACCAGCGCAAACTTTTGATACTATTAAATAGTTTTTATGTTAATATTTCCACCCTGACGTCTATTGGTTTCTCGTGCCCAGCTGTTTTGGCTGTCACACTGTGGCCTCATTCTTTAAGCAGGATTGAACTTGTCGCCCTTTTGTTACCTGTTAAAATGGGCTGCTGTTTTGTTTTATTGTGACGGGGTTAATGCATAGAAGGACGTTTCAATACACAAAGACAAGTTGTTGTGTTGTTTGTAAGGCATGTACAATGTTTTTTTGGCATGCTGACGGTTAAAATAATTGACTCGGAGCCAGATGTGCTCAGATTCTTGTGACCTGGACGCTGGGACCTATATGAGTCACAGGTGTGACACAGCCAGGAGAGTCCAAGGAATGAGTCTCTGTTCTGGTGTTGGCTGGGGACCCTCAGCTCTCCCTCCCCCTCTGCCAAGCACCACGGGGTCATTAAACCCATTTTCCGCTTGGCTGACTTGATGTCTTCAGTTTCCACTTAATGTGAAATAGCTTTTCTGTAACCTGACCCTCCGACTTCAGCATGTGCCAGTTGGGCTCCATGCTCCCTGGATCCGTAGATAATAGGCAGAACATAGTTACAGAGTTACACACGCCAAAGCGGAAACAAAGCCGTATATATTGCACCTCCCAAGGGACACACTAAAGCCCAGCAGTAAATTCGGTGAGTGGTCCTCAAGTGCCTTCCTCCAACAGGGACAGCAGCTAAGTCTCTTCCAGGCCAAGAAAAGTCACAGAACATCAGGGACGATAACTCCAATGCCCGACCTTTAACCTTTTATCAAAAACATCTAATCCCCAGGAGGTACAGAACTCTCCTGCATACCATTACTTCATTGCCAATATTATTTATTTAATTGATTAATTAATAAGAAAAATAAGCGTATTGCAGTATATAACAATACCTTCTCCATTGGTCAAATTTTCAAGAGATTCAACTCTCTTTTTTCAAGTCAAAAGACGTATTGACTATAAGTTACTTTTTTCCAATAAAAAAAATGTATTTATTTCTTTATTTTTCACCCGTGTGACTAGACATTCACAACTTTTTACATTTTCTGATTTTGTTTTAATTTTTTTCAAAATACTTTTTAAGTTCTTCAAAACAACATAATAAAAATACGTCACTTGGTTGATCCTTTGGAAAAATTTAATTCAGCCTATATATTACCGTATTAGTCCAGGTGAATTTGGGTGAACTTGATGATATCATAATTTATTATTGTTGTTGTTATTATTATCGTTTATTTGTAACGTGCCAACATATTCCGTAGCAAAACAATATTAACACATTACAAAAGATGGCGGGCCCTGTATTTGAGCTTAGAATCCGGTGTCCATAGAGCTTGCCCAAAGCACCGTGCACGATTGAAAACTCCCAGACTTACAATTTAAAGGTTTATAATGGTTGTTTGTAAATAGAGTTGAAAACACTGATATAGGGACCCTGTATCTCAAAAACTGTTATTTTTTCACTAAAATCTGGACTAACCATTTTTATTTAACTGAATCTTTCTTGAGATGTTGTATATATGGGCAAGATTCACTAAGCTTCACAGTTCTTGAGAATGGGCTGAAAAATCCATGTTTACAGCTTTTTCAGTATAAAAAATATATAATCAGTGTTTCCTAAACTTCTTCCCAGGGTTCACTTGATAATAAGAGTGCTCAACTTAATAATTTTTGTTTCTATTTTTTAATGAAATTGTGTTGTTATACTTAAGAATATTCATTTTATAATTTGTTACAGTTTTTTGTATTATAGCAGTAATTCCTCGGATCACCTGAATGAAGCTTGCAGACCACTGGTAGGAACCCCTGTTCTAAGCTGTGTTCTCCATATAAAATACTAGCCCATATCTCTTCAAGGTATTCACTAAGCATTTTCTCTTCTATAAATTCACTGATAATCTGATATACAACTTTGCTATTAGGAAGTGTCCATAATTAAAATAAATAGCTGCATATATGTCAGGTATTGTAATAAAAATCAATAGCAATTACATAGATTTCTATTATAATAGAAGCTGAACATCAACATTTTTCTATTGCTTAGCTTTTATTATTATTATACAAATCATGGGGCAAATGTTTTATACAATTAATGCACATTTTCTAATGATTTGTGTTATAATACAGATTTGTTGTAATTATATACATTAGTGTCCAGTGCGCCTACTCATTTACAGTTGTTTCTTGCACATTCTCATTTGCAAGCAGGCCCACAACAAAGTAAGACAGTGGGGGAGCGTTAGAGAAGAGGGTGGGGTTAGTGAATAAAGTGAGGGCTGATGCCTGCATGGGTCTTCACAGTGAACATTAGTGAATGCAGCTCTGTGTGATTCAGTACTGTAATGTTTAAAGGAAACTTGTTGTGGTGTGACAGTATCCCTTTAAATAAACTAAGACCATCTGATAGCTCTTTAATATTGTGTAATAAACAGTAGGATGAGTCATAAATGCGTAATAGTTTATTGGTGAGGCCACAGGGTTAATAAGTTATAATCTATTTATATCTCTACAAGAAGCAGATGAGATATATGTCATGAATCACTAAAGTGAGGCATCGAGGGGTAATCTGATTGTGAAATAAAATGAGTAACTAACGCAAATTGTTATGCACACAGTTAACAACACATCAAAACTCTTAGGAATTATGTAAGAAGCTGAAATAATCACCTTTATTTTTTTTTTATATTTATTAAAAAAATAATTTACAGCTTTCCTTAAAAAAGGAAATAAATGCATGATTAAATTAGTTTAATTTAATTCTTCTTCATCAATATTCTATATCTCTACATCTAAACATCTATACTGAATCACCCCTTGTTTAACGCTCATCTCACCACTCAAAGATAGGAAACTCAAGAACGATCATTTTCTATCATGGATTTAATGTATGTATGTTATTATTATTACTACTTTTTATTTGTAACGCTCCAACATATCCCATAGCGCTATACAGGGGAAAAGAACAAGAAAAAATATAACTTTAACAAATTGCAGAAAATTTGATGGCTGTTTTTAAAAAAAATAAAGTGCAGACACAGGGTATCTCTAGAAGGTTTGAGAAGTTTTTGGGCCAGTGGGCCCCAATTAGTAGCCTCGCGCTCAGATTTTGCAGATCCTTCCAATGTCTTAGTTCCGATGGACTACAATGGTCATATGTTATTTGGTGTATATTCTATATATATCTTGGGGCTGCTTTCCTTTGTTTGATACTGTTCACAAACGTATCAGCGTATCTCTAGATGAAGTACATGATTCTTCATAGAGCATAAACACGACTCAACATTTTTTTATTGTTTGTCTTATACAGATGTTTTATTATCCTCAATCTAATTGTCATGTACAATTACTTATAAGAAGCCCACATTTTCTCAACTTCTGGAATGTGCCCCTTTTTTCCTGTTCTGTCTCATGTAGGACGCCATCTTTCACAGCTGTGACCTAATGACCCACCCACAGGGAAGGGGCTTCACATTACCAGTGTCTCATGCTGTTACCATGCAGACAGTAACATGCTATGTGTCTTTTTGCTGCAGAAACCCAGAATATATTTGTTGGAGGGGGGACTAACAGGTTTATTTTGTGCAGAGAATGTTAGTTTTTTTTTTACAATTCCTGCAAACACTTCTATTATAAGCATGATATAGCATTTCTGTGTCCCATGTAGGTCCTTTCCCTATGCAAAACATCACAAAACATTGCTAGATGGCGCTGCCGAATTTTCCGACAGTGCTGCACAATGTATATAAGTTCTTAGGAATTATTCACTTTAAGTTTAATTTCACTCTGTAAGAATAACTTAAAAACAACTTGATTGTTGTGTGACAGAATACCTTTAAAGGACTTTAAAGTTTTATTAAAGATACTACTTTAAATAAGGGACTATAGAAGTAGTAATAGGAGCTGTATAAACCATGGGCAAAAAAACTATTTCAGAAAATATTTTTATTTTAGCAGTTTTCTAGTGCACGGAAGCTGCCATGACAGTAATACTTCCTTTTCAAGGCACAAGAGGGAGGTTACAGAGCAGGGCTTACAGTTATACTTGCAAGTTGCCTTCTGCTGAGTATGTTCGGAGAAGGGAAAGTTGTCAAATGGTAAAACGTTATTTTAATTAACCAAAAATGTAACAAATCCTCTTCCTTCAACTCCTGAATAAATAATAAAAACGAACGGAACCCGCCCACTCGGACTCCAAGACAGCAGCTAGCGGGAAAGTTACAAACATGCAATCCTTCAGACACAAGCAGCATCAACTAAAATAAAGGTTTTAGCCAAATATGCTTTTTTTTCCCATGGCTTTCACAGCTGCTAATGATAAAATGCTATATAATTCACAAACCACAATTTAATTACCCTTTCCCAGCTTGGACTTACAACAAATATTGATGTCATTTACTTGGTAGTCCATCCTCATCTAGAATTGACAAGCAAGCCAGATTTCCACCTGAAAACAAAAACATAAACTGACAAGAGCATTTTTCTCCATAATAGCGAGTGCATTTGTTTGTCATTTGGAGCACTAAGTTGTTTTGCTATGGGTTAAGTGGCAGTTCCTTTTAATGGTGTCTGGAGCTCATTTCCGTGGATGGAACGTGTCCAGCCCAGGACTGATAACTAGAGAGTGAAGCTAAGTCTAGACGAAGCTGTCATGTTTCTCCTCTCTGAGGACTCTCACATGGTATAAAACCTTGAGCTTCACCACAAAGTTATAACATAAACACACCGCCTACTTAAGATGGGGCCAGGCTTTAGGACTGGTATGTTCTGCGGAAGATATATGAACTCTAGGGAATATATGAATGGATCACAATCTTATAGTATAATCTCATGAACTTCCTCTCCAATTTATTAATTACATTTTTCTAATTCCTAGTAAGAGGCAATAAACTTGGACTGTAATTATCCTATCCGGTTAAAACATTGTGATTACTTAATTGGCCCTTCTCTTAGTCTTCTAGTCAAGCACTTATACAGATTTTCTTCTCGAAGTAACACTGACATCCAATATTTACAACAGGTTTTTTTGAAGAGCAAGAATTGATGACGAGCAAAACACATTAGGAAAGCTAAAAAAAACTATCTTTAATTAAAAATAGGGGAGTGTACTGCTAATTTGTATTATTTGTTCAGGAGCAGGAGGAGGGAGAGAGGTGGATTTGTTGACTCATTTAAGATTTTAGCACTTGACACCATCCCAGGGGCGGAACTACCAGTGGTGCAGATGGTGCAATGAAGCAGGGCCCTCCTCTGTGGGGGGCCCAGCCATGGAAAGGGGTCTTGGGTGGCTGTAGCTATTGGTTTTGGGAAGGGGTGCTTTTATATGAAAGAGTATTAGGGAAGGGAACTAGGGGAAGGAGTCTTGGGTAGGGGGAACTGAGTGAGTTGATACCAAGGTGGAGGCCCAGTGCAAAAAAAATTACACCCCCCCCCCCTTGGGGGAAGGGCCCCAATTATGTTTTTGCACTGGGGTCCTCAATTCTCTAGCTCTGCTACTGTAACCTCCCCTCTTCTGTGCTCAGTAGAAGGCAGTCACAACTAAATTATTAAGCCCTGCCTGCACTGCACTGTATCCACCCTTTCACACCTTCACACCAGCATTACTATCATGGCAGCTTCCATGCATTAGCAGAGTCTGCTACAATTAAGATTTTCTCTGAAAATTCATTTATGCTCATGGCTCACACAGCTGTTAATGTTGTTAGTTTATTGCATACTTGACAATTGAGAATTTTTTTTTAAATTATCATTTGTCTGCTTAATATTTATTTTATCTGTTAATTGGCTTTGCTTACCTGCGCTTAAAACTAGATGAAGCCTCAGAAGTTGTTATGCACTGTGTTGTCTTGTGCTGCACTCAATCTCCAAGGTTTCCATCTATTGATAGTAAAAATGTGCTACAAGATGTCAGGAAAGTCAATAGACGGACCTAAGTACCAATCAGATCTCTATCACGATTCTTCTGAATATTTGTTTCATCATTAAAAGTACTATTAGTCAGTCCTGTAGCTTCAAAGTCCTTAACTAAACTCTTAGCTGAATGATGACCTTTGCATGGCTCTTCTTCACTTTGTAAAACTTCCTTTCTGTACTTTTCTGAAGGTCATTACATTTTAAGCAGTTTGTTTATCAGTAAAAAAAAATGGCGATTCTGAACCTTGACTTAAAGGGATATGTAAGTTTGCTGGCTTATGAGTGCATCTGATAGTGGAGAATTAGTAGTGTATGCAAACATGTTTTGGATGAAAAGAAATCCCCAAATTAAACATTTAAACACTTACAGTGAAGTCAGCAAATTCTCTTGTAATTTCTGACAGTTGAACATTAGGGTTAACACCCTCCAAACCCAGGCTACATTCGCATCAAATTTAAAATGATTTGTTTTGGCCAATTAGGTTAGCTGAAACTTTTGAATTAACTCTGGGGTCCTATTTGTGCTGCAAAGCAGCCTGGGATACGTAGTGTATCACTGATATGTGGTATGTATTGCTGCTGACAGGAAGCTGCAAGGAGATTGGCTGAGCAATATTAATTCCCTGATGCTGCATGCTGATTGGGGGGGGGGGGGGATGCCTGTGTAGACATCCCCTGGAGGTGTCAACATAATGATTTTTTAGATATGAATACAAATAAAATGTTTTATGAGATGTGCTGCAGACATATAGGCTGCTTTTTGCCTATAAAGTGCAGAAATGTATTAATCCATGAAACTTTCATATCCCTTTAATTTTCTAAAAGACACTTGGACAAAGTCACATTGGTGAATGCTGTAAATATTTATTGACTACTGCTGGGTGAGAAAAAGCGTTACCTCCACAACTGCATATAAAAGGTGATAAAGATTGTTGGTGTATAACATTTTTATATATATATTGGCGGCAGCCATTGCTTGCTTGAGCTGCTTGACTAATCTGATTTCCAAAAGGCTGGGACTTTGTATAATACTTAAATTTTCCCTTTGACCTATTGAAATCACTTGCACCACTGATTGCCACAATCCAACTGAATCAATGAAATGCTTACCTGCATTCCGTTTCTCCCCATCTTATAGAAGCTGATACGCCTAAAAAGAAGTGGAGACTACACAGAATAATTTCATACAATAGTTGATACATTAAAGACTATACTGTTTTTGCTTTCTAAAAATACATTCAAATGCAGTTCTTAAAAAAAAATATTAAAAATATGGTGCTACAGTGAGCCTTTATATGCTGTGTTTTGGTCCCTATCAACAATAAAGGGGTTATACAGTCAATAAATGATGAAGCCACCCCAGCTTTTAAATAATTACCCCACATTTGGTTCTTCCTAATATTAATATGGCCTTATGATATCCCCTATGTGCAATACTGGTGAGGCCTAAAACATGTTAATGGAAAAATAAAGAAGTTGGTGGCAACCATCCAGTGGTAAAAGCCTCCAGCAGTGCATGGGTTATTTCCACACATGGGAGAGAATGAAAAAATTCAGCATGAAAAAAAAATAAACATTCAAACTGGAAGCTGACGCCGAAATAATAGCAGCAAAATGATCCTCACTAGTCCAAAAAAACTCCCTCTACCCTTGCCAGAATCATGTACCCAAGTAAATGGAGTCAACTTCGGCATGTTCATGGGTAGAGGGGGGAAGCAATGCTAGAGCTGTTTTTAATTATAGGAAGGGGGGTCTCACATTTCTTCACAATAACAAACCTTTCGGTTGGAAAAACAATATTTTCCCTATTTCTTATTCTGAAAGATCTATAACTCTTTCATTGCTGGGAAAAAGTGGATGTCATCTTCACTGTTCCATATTGGATATATTTCAAAGGGGCTCACAAGGTTAATATCTCCTCCCTCGTTTTTGAAAAAAAAAAACATGTTCAGCGCTTAATATTTTTTTAAACATTTGTATCTTAATAAAATTGTGTGAAAAAAGTTAGCTGTCCGTGTTCATTCCTCACCAACACTTTCTGCCGTTAATGGAGGACGGGTTTGGCTTCAGGAACGCCAATGATTCAACAAAACAGCGAACTTGAGCGCCACAGAACCCCTACATTATGAGAACATTGCTTGTTATTATTTAATTTGGTTTTTATATTAGGCTTTTTTATGCCTAATAATACCACAAATCCAGAATCGCCAATGTAATAATAATATAATATTTAGACAGACCTGCCAATTTAATAATGTATGTTTATATAACTCGGTTCTTTCAGTTGCCTGATAAAAATGATAATATTTTATTTCTATACTGCATTCCCAGAGAAATATTTTATTTGATGTGGCGCTGCCTTTATAATAATATTAAAGGATAATTCCTATTGCATTGCCAAGGTTTGAAATTTATGTGCGCATATATATGAATGGATATACATCAATCAAATAGGATAGAGAAATAAAATAGTATAAGATAGATAATAATGTCTAGGCTGGATAGTTTGAATGTGGTAGATGGATAGATTAATAGAATATGTGGATAGGTTAGAATAGGAGTAATAGATCTGATATTTAGATTAGGTGGTTTGGATAGGTGGAATGGTTGGAAGGATTAAAATAGATGGATTGGTTGGTTAGATGGATTAGATGGATGGGTGGATTAGATGGATTTATGGATTGTGTAAACAGATAAGATTGGATTGATGGAAAGGATAGACAGATATATATTGGGAGGATAGACTAGATGGATTAATCGGAAGGATAGATTGGTCGGTTGGATAGATAGACTGGAAGAACATTGCATAGATGGATGAATTGATGGATAGATACTTTATATAGGTGGATATAATGTGATAGTCAACTAGGATATGATTGGTTAGATTGAATTGTATAATATCGATAGATAATAATATAATTAAATAGATGGATGAGCTATATGATGTTGATACATAAGTAGATTGATGGATGATATATAGGTAAAAATTAATAGAATTGTATAGGATAGAAAGGTTGACAGATTATTTTATTTTTATTATCTTTTATTTGTATCGGGCTAACAAGGAGAACAAGAACAAGGAAATATACAATATACAATATTGACATGGAGGGCTCTGTTTTGAGCTTCAAGTATTACCCAAAGCACCCCACAAGATTAGACACTCGCCACTTAAATCTAAAGATTATTAAAATAAATATATAGTTAAAATAGCATGCATCAATAAGAAGGAATACAGTAGATTAGATATATAGAATGGGAAATAATAGATAAAACATTTGGCCCACAGAATTTCCAATGTCTTTCTTGTTTTCTGAAGCCTATACAATAATTAGATAAATACCTCGGCATCTCTCCAGTAAAGGAATGCATTAGCCCTGTAAGAAGATCTGTTCACAAAGAATATTCTCATAGTCCACATTTTTGTTCCCTTTAGCTGAGGCCTTGCTGGAACTGCAAGTACTTAGCTCTGTAATTTCTCCCACACGAGGGCACACATGCCAATAAAGTCCATTGCTGTGTGTTTATATCACTTACATATTTATGGTCCAATTGAGATTTATGTTTTATGAATCGATAAACAAGTGTTGAAAATGGGAGTTTAACATGATCTTAGCATTAAAACAGCCAGAGCTGGTCTTGGATAGTTTACTTGAAATGTGACATGTATTTTTTGTAGAACTGTTTAAAAAGTAGTTGGTAAATGTGGAAATAATCACAGTGTCAGTCGAGTTACTGCAGCAGAACTAAAAAAGCAGTTACCATTTGTTTATGTGTAATACAGATCTGGAAATATATCAAGAGCATTTATAGAATAAACTTGTGTTGGCATACTTGAGAATGTACCAGTTCAGCTAGATTAAGACTATTAAAAACATGATTTTGTTTTACTTATATAGAGGGAAAGAACGCCAGATTGAGAGATGCGTATCCATTATTATTATTATCTTTATTTATATGGCGCCAACATATTCCGTAGCGATGTACAGGGGTTGAATCCAAATATAATAAAATATAACATAACAGCAAGACAACACCTGGAATTGCCCACATAAAGTAATAATCAGACGAGAATTAGTAAAGAAAAAGTTGATTGTGTGCTCTACTTGCGAGACTCTGAAAATTAAGACATGTACCATGAATTCCTGAGTTTCACAGTTTAACTGTGATTCTGCCTCCAAGGACAGTCCACCCACAAAAATGCTAAGTAAATCCTTGACCCTTGCATCCCCACCCGGCATGGAGGAAACAGCAAGATCCCATAAGTACATTTCATTGATAATGAGCGGCTGCTTGGCTCTTTGGGTAGATTTAACTAATGGGCCCATGCCTGGATTATGTTCTATACCTTAGGGAGATACTAAAGCTTATTGTATAAAGCAAAAAGATAGGAACAGACGCACTTGGGAAAATGTTAATGGTAAGTAGAGGGCAGTGTAAAATTGTCTTAGCCTAGTTTATGGGGTAGAAAAATGGAATATGGGCAAGGAGGTAAGAGATGGGGCAGGACTTGGATGAAATAGACTATAGATAGGTGGTACAATGTGGAAAAAAGTAGGAGGAGAGTAAGTAACAAAAGGGCACCGAATGGAGGAAAGAGGTTGAGAATAAGAGAAAAGATACACAAGGTAGGTAGAGATAACAGTATATTCACACCTATAAATACCTAAAATGTCAAAAGTCATCCTCAGAGGTAGTGTCGCTTTTTCATTCCAGTAACTTGGCCTAGTGAGACAATGCCCTTCCCTAAAAATCTTAAAGGTACAATGTCAAGAGTTTCTTCAACAAATGAATTGATAAAGTCAATTAAAAAAAGAACACCTATTTTGTGGTTTTGTTTGATGTTTGCCACAAATTAATGCTATTAAAAATCTAAACTTTATTAATTCATTGAAAAACTTTTTTGTGATTAAAATACGAACGTGTCAAAAAATTTAAATAATGTAATCTTAGTTATTTGACTTTACTTAATCAAGTATTTATATTTACAAGTTACAATGCCAATAGAACTAATTGTATCGTGAACATGTACAGTGTATGGAGAGCCAATGAGAGTTGTTTTTTTCTCTTTTTTTCTGTATCTGGGAGTCACAATGTTGTTAGTCCGGTAGCGTGACCGCCCTCGGGGCTCAGCAGTGCGGATTATTTCACAGCCCACTGTATAGTGGAAGAAACTGTGTCAACTTCTTTGCCAAATGTGACATCATGGCCTTAATTAATTACTTCATTGACTTTACAAACCGAATGGAATCATTGCCATGTTTATTAAGGAAAGCTTTGTGTTTCCTCTGAATTATCCAAAATATAGATTTAAATGCAAATATTTTCCTTACATCCAGGTTCCTGGTTATATTGGGATTTTTAAGGCCTTTATGTATATGACCATCTATAAAATAATATCTTTACTATCTAAATAATTAAAATTTTAATGTTGGAATATAAAGCTTTAAAAAAAAAAAAATCATAGATTTTATTTTCTTTCTCTTCAGTTACTGTGATGAATATTAAATATAAACTGCTGTTGAAACTACTGCGCCATATTTCCATATTTGTCTTTATGCGTAAAAAATGTTGATTCTGGAATTTGATGTTATTTTCACAAACATTTTAAACGCTTTCTGACTTATTTTTTATTAATATTTATTGTAGTATATAACATATAAAATTAAATGCTTTCTGACTTTAGTGAAAAATCATTAATTACTCCTGGTTTAAGGTTTTTAATTTTGTGTCCGTTAAATGACCACTGCTGTTCACAAAAAAAGCAAATGGTAAAATAAAGTATTGAAGTAAACTAACAATATTAGCAGCTAGTAAACTGTGAAAATAAAATATTTGTTTTTGAAAATCTGACTTCTATGAATACAGGAATCAATTTTGTGTGTGTGTTATAACACATCCTGAGAGCTGGATTATAAGGGGTGCTTGTTTGTACTTATCAGCTTTTGTTTAATAATTGGATACTATTGAAATTGACACTGCACCCCTCTTCCTCACTGGCCCAGAAGCAGGGGTTGCATCAAAGGATGCAACCATACTTTCCTCACATATACACAACTTCCACCAATCCCTCCAGGTAATTCAGAAGCATTCATATTTATTTGTATTATTATTTATTAATTATGGTCTTAGACTCAAAGTTTACAGATATATATGTTTTCTCATTGTGCAGCGCTCCTTTAAATGTTCTTGCCACAAGACTTGGGCTTTCTTTATCTTTTCCTTTTAAAATAAAACAATAGCAGCCCCAGTGGAATTCATAATGATGCAATTTAAATAACTTCCTTTATGCCTCAGCTCTTATGGGTATCTACACTGTGCCAGCTGTAATACACGTGGACAGGGTTTTAGCTGGTTATCATAGCAGTTTTTTTCTATTGTTCCCAGAGAAAACAGAATAATTATTGATTTATTGTATTTGAAACCACACTGATTATTAAGATTGGTTCATATAATCATGGGTCAACAGGACGTTCTTGTCCCCCATTCATGTGTTGTCAGTCAGACTCAGGGGTCTTGAAGCCTCCTATATGTGGATTTCAAACTTTCATTTTTTCTCCAGGTTAAATAAATGTGGGTAGTCATATTTCCCATTTAAGGTGAGCAAATTTACACTACAGGTTAGCACCCATGCTAAAAAGACTGTTCATCTCTGCTGTATATATATATATATATATATATATATATATATATATATATATATATATATATATATAAGCTTTGGCTACTGTAATGCCCTAACAACCTGTCAATTAGGCATTGACCATTTAAAACATTTATATTCAATTATATAAAAAGGGATAAAGCAATATTACTACTAAAATTCAGACACAGTTCCTGTTTGTATCCACTCACTATATAGTCAATGGGAGAGATTACTTTGTTTACCAGGTAGCTGCTAAATTTTTAGACACAATATGTACCACAAACATAATGATCCCAACGGACTGGTGACTTGTTGGCAGTAAATATTTGTTGTTGGGGCAGCCTATCAGTTATTGTTTCTTTTCTTTTTCCTTTTCTTTTATTATTAGAACAGTCCAAGTTGTGTGGCAATTAAATAATTTGAAATATTTTACATAATTTATGATGCTAAACATGTATTCCCCAGTAGATCAGAAGAATAGATGCCAATAGAGTAATTACTAAAGGTATGTTTGTTGTTGTTTAGTCATTCAGTTATGTCCAGCTTTCTTTGTCCCTATGGACCACAGCACGCCAGGCACATCTATCATTGTGTGCTTATCCATATGGCATCCTTGGCAAATATACTGGAGTGGGCTGCCAGTTCCTTCTCCAGCGGAAAGCAATTGTTCAGACCTCTCTTCTATAACCTGCCCATCTTGGGTGGCTCTACATGGTTTAGCTCACAGCTTCATTGAGGTACACAAGCCCCTTCCCCACTACAAGGTAGCCATCCAGAAGGAGAAAGGTATTTTACCATAAAGCATTTTCTTATGCATACGAAGCAGTAAAACAACAAATGCATAAAAGGAAGACAAATATTAAAAAAAGAAGCTGTGAATTAGTCCAATCCATGTGAAAAAGATGTAAATGTTTACAGTGAGCCGTACTGAAGGTAGGACCAGATGGTTGAAACCATTGTGAGCTTTCCGGGCATTAACTGATACATCGCTGCCTCTGAATGTGGTACCAAGATTGAGGGTAAAGACGTCCCTGCATTCAGGCAAGGTTATACATTTTCTTATCATATATTATTGTTCTTAAACAATGTCTGACAGCCAAACCCTCCACAATTCCCTTAATGACTTTATCAGGGTGGAGACAAATACTCTGCTGCAGGCAGTTACTCTGATCTTTGAAAATGTATTATAATATTAAATATTGCCATTATAAATTATTAAAAATAAATTGTATTAATGATTAATATATAGTTCAAGTAACTAGCAGCCCCATTAAATTGCTACAATTTTATGAATCATAGCTCGTAACATAGCCCGTAATACTTACTGCTATTAAATTAGCCTCTTAAAGCAACCCGCAGACGACTTGCGGGTTAAGACGCAGCAAGGCCGAAAAACGCCTACGAGACGTGGAACGTGGAACTTCGCAGCTGCAAATCCTTTGTTTTTTCAAGCCCGTAACCATTACATTCCAATTCAGCTATTAAATTGCATCAAGATCACTGGCGTTCAAACACGTTACTCGCAAATGGAGCCAAGAAGCCAACGAGTGCTAGAGAGGACCCGCAAGGGGGTAAAGTCCAATACGTAGCAGTTTAAATGCAAATATACACACACTACTGTACTTTTATTAAAAGGGAAAGTGATGTTAGGTCTTAGAAATAATAGCACAACATCTTCAAACCCGCAAATGGGCCCAGAAAAAATACTTTATTTCATGTATAATTTTTGTGCTATATCGATCCCGGCAATCAATGTGTTAATACATATACTGTAACTCGCATGTGATAGAATATCATATTTACGGCTTTATCAATATTGCATTACATCTGGAATGTGGGTCCGATCGTGACTCGTAATTGAACCCCGTAAGACTTTGGAAATCCCACCTCCATTTTTCAGTGACGTAATTCTGACTACGAGTTAGACTACTTGATCACGTTCACGGCCGCACATCCAACGAGTAAAAAATGGTTTACGGGTTTGCCTCTCAAGCCCATAACTCACAGCCTGTTCTAATTTAATAGCACCGTAAATCCGCAACTCTTCAAACTCGCAGCCGTTGCGGGTCTCATGTCACAGATACGAGCTTCTAATTTATTGTGGCTTTTACAATGATCAGTGGTGGATATATGATACTTAATGTAGGAGTTCAGTTGATTTTGGAGGAGCCAGATATGGTGCTTCTAGGAGCTAAGAAGTAATCATATTCACAAAATATTTAGGAGCCTAAGCTCCATGGATGTTTGCACCCCTGAGTATTTGGACCCCACCCAGTAGCAGCCTGAATAATGTTTGTGTTATAGATTTTCTTTATCAGCTAATGGAGTTCAGGTTAGTCCTGACCTTCCACCTTAATATTTCAGAGCTAATCTCATCCTTCCTCTGTCTCACCTGTATGGTTGGTCATATCAGTCTGATCTCAGGTCTGCGTCCCTTCCAGGCACATCCAGGCCTAGACCTCACTCTCCTCTTGACCTTGTTGGTGGCTTTGCACTCACACCCTTCCCTTCTTGCCTACAGCTACTTGATTTACCTTCGCCATTTCACACCCACAGCCCCAGAGAAGAAACACTTTTAATTTAAAGACTTAAATCTTCTAATCCTCTGGAATGTGGCTATTTAGATCTTCTACATCGACAAGGGAATAGCCCCTCTCCCCACACTCATTACTAGTTACAGAAAAGCCCAAGTTTATGGCAGGTTAGAGTTACAGGCTAGTAAGAGCAGCCTAGGAATTTGTTATGGCTCAGAAAAGGGGCTTTACACAGATTAATGTTATAGCCACATTAGTTACACTGGCTAACAATTATTAGTCTGAGCACATAATTATGTGGAGCTATTAAACAGCAGATAACTAGGTGGCGAGAAATAATGGATCACAACAAAGAGAAATTCTAGAAAGTATATTCATATGTATATATATATATAATCACAAAGTCCATAACATATACATGCTCTTTGTGACCTTTTACAGTATCCTTTGTGTGCAGCTGGGAATACATTTATACAGAGGTTCACAAACTGTGGACCACCAAAGGTCTACAAGCTTTATTAAGGTGGTCCATGGGACTGAAAAAATATTGTGAAATTAAATCAAATAGAAAAAATGCATAAAAACTGTACATAAGTGTCTGGATACCAGCTTTAATGGCTTATAAATGCACATGCTATATCACAATATAACACAGCATATTATAGTTTAAAAGGACCACTTTACGAAGATAAAAATAAATACAGTGCCTTGAAAAAGTATTCACCCCCTTGGCATTTTTCGTGTTTTTTTGCCTTACAACCTGGAATTAACATGGATTGTTTGAGGATTTTAATTTACAGAACATGCCCACAACTTTGAAGATGTTTTTTTTTGTTTTTTTTATTGTGAAGCAAACAACAAATAGGACAAAATAACAGAAATAATCAATGTGCATAACTATTCACCCCCCTAAAGTCAATATTTTGTAGAGCCACCTTTTGCGGCAATCACAGCTCCAAGTCGCGTTGGATAAGTCTGTATGAGCTTGCCACATCTTACCACTGGGATTTTTGCCCATTCCTCCTTGCAAAACTGCTCCAGCTCCTTCAAGTTGGATGGTTTGCGCTTGTGAACAGCAATCTTTAAGTCTGACCACAGATTTTCGATTGGATTGAGGTCTGGGCTTTGACTAGGCCATTCCAACACATTTACATGTTTCCCATTAAACCATCAAGTGTTGCTTTAGCAGTGTGTTTGGGGTCATTGTCCTGCTGGAAGGTGAACCTCCATCCAAGCCTCAAATCACGCACAGAGTGGTACAGGTTTTGCTCAAGAATATCCATGTATTCACCATCCATCTTTCCCTCAACTCTGACCAGTTTCCCGGTCCCGGCTGCTGAAAAACATCCCCACAGCACGATGCTGCTATTTTACTGTGAGGATGGTGTTCTTTGGGTGATGTGATGTGTTGGGTTTGCGCCAGACATAGCTTTTCTTTGATGGACGAAAAGTTAAATTTTAGTCTCATCAGACCAGAGCACCTTCCTCCATACATTTTGGGAGTCTCCCACATGTCTTTTCGCAAACTTAAAACGTGCCATTTTGTTTTTTGCTGAAAGTAATGGCTTTCTTCTGGCCACTCTGCTATAAAGCCCAACTCTATGGAGCGTACGGCTTATTGTCGTCCTATGTACAGATACTCCAGTCTCTGCTGTGGAACTCTGCAGCTCCTCCAGGGTTACCTTAGGCCTCTGTGCTGCCTCTCTGATTAATGCCCTCCTTGCCCGGTCCGGGAGTTTTGGTGGGCGCCGTCTCTTTGCAGGTTTGCTGTTGTGCCATGTTCTTTCCATTTGGTTATGATAGATTTGATGGTGCTCCTGGGGATCATCAAAGATTTGGATATTTTTTTATAACCTAACCCTGACTTGTACTTCTCAACAACATCGTCCCTTACTTGTTTGGAAAGTTCCTTGGTCTTCATGGCAGTGTTTGGTTAGTGGTGCCTCTTCCTTAGGTGTTTCAGCCTCTGTGTATATGTAATGACAGGTCATGTGACACTTAGATTGCACACAGATGGACACCATTTCACTAATTATGTGACTTCTGAAGGTAATTGGTTGCACCCAAGCTTTTTATGGGCTTCATTACAAAAAGGGTGAATACATACACACATGCCAATTTTTTGTTTTCTATTTCTAAAAAATAGTTTTATGTATATATTTTTCTCATTTCACTTCACCTACTTAGACTATTGTGTTCTGATCCATCACATAAAATTCAGATTAACAAGACATTCAACTTAAGGCTGTAATGTAACAAAATAGGTAAAAAGTCAAGGGGTGAATACTTTTGCAAGGCACTGTATGTCTAACTAAGTCTAAGAGCATAGTTATGCAGGAAAACGTCATAAAACTAGTTTTTAATTAGAAAACAAAAATAAATGTGGTTGCCTCTGTTGAGCCTTAAAGGCATCCATGATACGTAAGGGTTATCGTGTCAATTTTATTCTGACCCAATTATACAACCAATCATCCTTACCTCTCCCGGTTTATTTCTTCCCAACCCCTCCCTTCCATAGTGGGTTACTCTATTCATAAACAGTCAAAAATTACTGTTTTCTCTAAAAATATTTATTTTCTCATGGTTAACACAGTTAATGTTTTTAGTTTGTTACATGCTTGGTTTTTTCATGTTATAGTAGCGCTGCAGAGGCGCGACTCAAACAAGCAGGAGGGAGTGCAGCCGTGTGAGTCCTGAGGGTAACACACATCATTCCTTATTTTGGCACACATCAGTCCTAGGGGTAACACACATCAGTGGTGGGGTAACACACATCAGCGGTGGGGTAACACACAGCAGTCCTAGGGATGGCACACATCAGTCCTGTGGGTAACACGTATCAGTTCTTGGGGTAACACACATCAGTTCTAGGGGTGGCACACATCAGTCCTAGGGGTAACACACATCAGTATAGGGGTAACACACATCAGTCCTGGGGGTAACACATATCAGTTCTGGGGGTAACACACAGCAGTTCTAGGGGTGGCACACATCAGTCCTGTGGGTAACACATATCAGTTCTGGGGGTAACACACAGCAGTTCTAGGGGTGGCACACATCAGTCCTGGGGGTAACACACATCAGTCCTGGGGGTAACACACATCAGTCATAGGGGTAACACACATCAGCAGAGGGGTAACACATATCATTTTTAGGGGTAACACACATCAGTCCTGGGGGTAACACATACAGTATCAGTCCTGGAGGTAACATACATCAACGGTGGAGTAACACAAATCAGCGGTGGGCTAACACATATCAGTCATCGGGGTAACACACAGCAGTCCTCGGGGTAACACACAGCAGACCTAGCGGTGGAACACATCAGTCCTGGGGATCACACACACCAGCTGTGGGGTAACACACATCAGTCCTGGGACTAGCACACATCAGTCTTGGGGGTAACACATATCAGTCCTCAGGGGTAACACATATCAGTCCTGGGGGTAACACATATCAGTCCTGAGGGTAACACACATCAGTCCTGGGGATCACACATATCAGTCCTGGGGGTAACACATATCAGTCCTGGGGGTAGCACACAGCAGTGCTAGGGGTGGCACACATCGGTCCTGGGGATCACACATATCAGTCCTAGGGGTAACACATATCAGTTCTGGGGGTAACACATACAGTATCAGTCCTGGAGGTAACATACATCAACGGTGGGGTAACACAAATCAGCGGTGGGCTAACACATATCAGTCATCGGGGTAACACACAGCAGTCCTCGGGGTAACACACAGCAGTCCTAGCGGTGGAACACATCAGTCCTGGGGCTAACACACATCAGTCCTGGGGATCACACATATCAGTCCTCAGGGGTAACACATATCAGTCCTGGGGGTAACACATATCAGTTCTGGGGGTAACACACATCAGTCCTGGGGCTAACACATATCATTCCTGGGGGTAACACATATCAGTCCTGGGGGTAACACACATCAGTCCTGGGGATCACACATATCAGTCCTGGGGATCACACATATCAGTCCTGGGGGTAACACATATCAGTCCTGGGGGTAACACACATCAGTCCTGGGGATCACACCTATCAGTCCTGGGGGTAACACATATCAGTCCTGGGGATCACACATATCAGTCCTGGGGGTAACACATATCAGTCCTGGGGGTAACACATATCAGTCCTGGGGGTAACACACATCAGTCCTGGGGGTAACACACATCAGTCCTGGGGATCACACATATCATTCCTGGGGGTAACACACACCAGCGGTGGGGTAACACATATCAGTCCTAGGGGTAACACATATCAGTCCTGGGGGTAAGACATATCAGTCCTGGGGGTAGCACACAGCAGTCCTGGGGGTAACACATATCAGTCCTGGGGATCACACATATCAGTCCTGGGTGTAACACATATCAGTCCTGGGGGTAACACACATCAGTCCTGGGGATCACACATATCATTCCTGGGGGTAACACACACCAGCGGTGGGGTAACACATATCAGTCCTGGGGGTAACACATATCAGTTCTGGGGGTAACACATATCAGTCCTGGGGATCACACATATCAGTTCTGGGGGTAACACATATCAGTCCTGGGGGTAACACATATCAGTCCTGGGGGTAACACACATCAGTCCTGGGGGTAACACATATCAGTCCTGGGGAAAGCACACAGCAGTGCTAGGGGTTGCACACATCAGTCCTGGGGGTAACACATACCAGTCCTGGGGGTAACACATATCAGTCCTGGGGGTAACACACATCAGTCCTGGGGATCACACATATCAGTCCTGGGGAAAGCACACAGCAGTGCTAGGGGTGGCACACATCAGTCCTGGGGGTAACACATATCAGTTCTGGGGGTAAAACATATCAATTCTGGGGGTAACACATATCAGTCCTGGGGAAAGCACACAGCAGTGCTAGGGGTGGCACACATCAGTCCTGGGGGTAACACATATCAGTTCTGGGGGTAAAACATATCAATTCTGGGGGTAACACATATCAGTCCTGGGGGTAACACACACCAGTGGTGGGGTAACACACATCAGTCCTGGGGGTAGCACACATTAGTCTGAGAGGCTGATCATGAAAGCAGGAAGATGAATATGGAAAGAGAGTGGATGTGACAGGAGCTGGAGAGAGGGATGGAGGTAACACAAGCTGTGCGCATCACAAGGCAGCAATGCCCAGGGTCCCAGATGGAAACTTTTCGACCTGCAGACAGGGAGGTGACAGCCGCAGCAGGGATGGGGACATGGCAGGACCAAGTGATCATTAGGATGACTGGTTCTTTCCTGTTATAGGCCGTGCCACACACGGCTGAGCACCATCCTGCTTGTTTGAGTCGCGCCGCCTATAACAGGAAAGAACCACATGCATCACAAATGTGTCCTTTTTCTTGATCCACAGTGGCTTTTTAAGAATCTGGCAGAAACATCATTAGATGGTCCACAAAGACCCTTAGGAGTATTCAGGTGGTCCATAAAGACCTGGCCAATTTCTGGTAGCCACTACATTAATATGTAACAATTAAGATTAAATAATCACTGTAATGGTCCAGGAAGGGCCAGATCATCAATTAGGCATTACGGGCACTAGCCTACAGGCGGTGCTCTGAGAGGGGCACCTCATTTTCACTTCCTAGACCTAAAAACAGGAAGTACTGCAAGCACAGGAAGTGAGTAGGGGACATTTCACCCACAGCACCCAAGACAGTAAGATGCAGGAGCTGGCTCCTCCCCCAGCCCTCCCATTTCCTCCTGCAGCGCTGCCCATGAGGAGCAGGAGATTCCCAGCCTTATCCTGGGTGTCCAATAGAAAGGTCGGCTTTATATTAAGTTCAGCCTAGCTGCACTCCAGTAAGATAAATAAATGTATGGGGTGTGTGTCTGTATGTATGTATGTGATGTGTTTGTGTGTGTGTGTGATGTGTATATATGTATGTGGTGTGTATATATGTGTGTGGTGTGTATGTATGTATGTGTTGTGTGTATATATGATTGTGTATGTGTTATGTGTATGTATATGTTATGTGTGTATGATTTTATATATGATTGTGTGTATATATGATTGTGTATGTGTTGTGTGTTTGTACATATGATTGTGTATGTATATGTTGTGTGTGAATGATTGTGTATAAGTGTGTGTATATATCATTATGTTGTATTTTTGTATATATGATTGTGTATAAGTGCATGTGTTGTATGTATATGTTGTGTGTGTATATATGATTATGTATATGTTGTGTGTGTATATATAATTGTGTATGTGTTGTGTGTATGTATATGTTGTGTGTTTGTACATATGGTTGTGTATGTATATGTTGTGTGTGTGTGTGTAATATTGTGTATAAGTATGTATGTATATATGATTATGTTGTGTGTTTGTATATATGATTGTGTATAAGTGTATGTATAAGTTGTGTGTTTATGATTGTGTAAAAGTGTGCATTTATGTGATGTGTATGTGTGATGTATATGTATGTGGTGTGTGATAAATGTGTGTAATGTATGTAAGCATTCACTAAGCCAAAAAACGGTAGTGCACACTACATATGCACAGGGCGCCTTAGAGTTTACTGCCCAGGGGCTCCAACAATGTAAATCCGGCCCTGGCTCCAGGCTTTACAACTTTTTGGTTTTAAATATGAAAATACACACATTATTATGGTTGCAAAAGCGTATATATTGGCGAGAAAACTTACAATGGAGTTTCCCCCTTTATTTACAAACTGCTTTAACATAGTGGCAGATTATAATTTTTTTTAATTGTAATGAGAAGGTTACAAATGTGTCATTTCTATACCCTCCTATGTATAGTGATGATTTTCTATTTCCGCAGGGCGCTGTTGGTATTAGGTGGTGTTTGCATCTTCAGGGCTTTATATTCCATTGTTAGTTTTTGACATATAAATACTCTGCCCTAGAATGTGTAATTACTGTCATATTTCACTGGTTATAATTTGATAAACTAGTTAGCAGAGGAATTCTCCCTTGAACACAGGATAAAGTTACAAACACAACAGACACCGGTTACAGAGGAATTTGTAACATTTGCAAGTTATAGCAGAATTACAGTGGAATCTGTTCCTGCAGCTCTCAGTGCCAGGGGCCTTATTGCATCAAGTACCATTAATACTGCTGGATCTAATTTCTATGTTTCTTTAAAGGTATATGAGACTCACATATTTGCTCAGAATTCCTTTAAAACCGCCATTCTAAAACATTATATTTTTGCAAGACAAATGAGCACTTTCTTCTTCTTTTAATAAAACATCTAGGTCTATTTTCCATGAAATCTGTGCTTTATAAATGAACTGACTTGGCTGAAAAAACACTGGCACTTGTTATTTCCAACCAGCTACTTGCCCGTCCAAAAATGACGGGAATAACATTTTAAGGCTGGGGATTCTGTACCTTCGGCGCTCATCGCGAGCCCAGCGCTGAGTGCCTTCATCGCTCATTGCGAGCCTCTCCCTCCGTCTACTGTACGGGCCTCATGATGAGCGCATTCGGCTCTCATTGCAAAACTGCAATGAGCGGCTTCAACGCTTACTGCAGGCGTTGGCAACCCACGACCACACCTTCAGCGCTCATTGCGAGCCTCTCAACACTCTCTGACCACTGTGTCTGTTTCCCCCTCTCTCCCTCCCCCTTCTCTCCCTGCCCTGTGTCTTTTGTTTTTCCTTATTCCCTGTGTCTCTTTCCACCCTCTCCTTCCCCTGTGTCTTTCTCCTCTGTGTCTCTGCTGAATTTTTGCGTGTCTCGCCATGAGTGCTGTTGCTTGCGTAGTTCGGTTAAGTCTTACTGGCTTCAGGTTAGTTTTTACTGGCTTCAGCTACGTGTTACTGGCTTTAGGGTCGTTTTTTCTGCCTTGTTTTCACCCAGTCAAGTTTTTTCGGCCGCCATCTTTTATCTCGCTTAGCCGATTTTTGATTGCCAAAAAACGCCAAATGTATCTCAAATACATTTGGCTCCCTGACTCTCCCCCTGAGTGCTTAAGTCATTTTGTTTAAATTATTTGGGGTTGTTTGGTGGTCATTCGAGTTTGGTGGTTCGGCCATTAAATTCGTAATTTAGTGCAGGCCCGCAACTGCGGCCTTCTGTCCTAAGTCCTACAGACCTTGCGTTGAGCTCATTGCAGCCTAAGTCCCATGGGGCCACGCGATGAGCGGCTTAGGCGCTCATCGCAGCCCACCAACATCGCAAACGTGATCAACATTTCCCAAACCAACAACTATATATGTGATGTGGTTGATGGAACATTTACTTTTCTAGATTGTAAGCTCTTCAGAGTAGGGACCTGAACTCTGATGCATCAAGCTGTCTGCTGGCCCATTTGTATTATACAGTATTTATTACCTTAGAACTTGTCTATCCTTTTGTAATTTGCAAATGGTACACACTGTGCTTTGTTCTTTTTGTAAATTGAGCAACTGAAAATGATAATAACAACCCAAGTTGTAATAATCTAGCAGGATCTGGGTGTTAAAAGTACTGAAAATGGGCACATAGACAGCTTTGATACTGTATCGGAGTTGTCTACGTGGCCATTTTCAGTACTTTTATCACTGAGCTCCTGCTAGATCCGGCTAGACTGGGTGTCGGAACTGGGGGGGATCAGGGGGACAAATCCCCCCAGATCATTGTATTCTGTGTATCAAGTGAGCTGTATCCCCCCCAGAATTATTCTGCTTCCTACACCCCTGCTGATACATTTATTGATAAAGCTTGATAGTCCATGTGGCTTTTTCCAGTATTTCTAACAGCAAACTGATGTTTTTACACTTATAAAATAAAATTGATTTCATGGAAAATAGTGGGTGCTTAGGGTCTTGCAATTAAGTTTATTAAGCACAAGAAAAATAAAATGCAAATGGTTCTTGCATTGTCATAAGTGAGATATCCATGGCCTGATTTAATATTTCACAATAACCCTTTGGACAGGATTTAAGGGGTGGTTTGATCAAGATGGTGATGTGGAGAGAGAGTTGGTGAAATGGGGAGAGAATGAGAGACAGAATGGAGGATATAGCGCAAGATGGGTTGAGAGCATTGAAAGAAGGGATGGGAGGAATAAGTGATGAGATGAGGGGGAGATACTGAGGGAATGAGGAAAGGAGCAAGAGGGAACAGGAAAGAAGAAGAATAAGAATAGAGCTCTTCGGTATAGGAACTTGATTTCTGTTGCACCAAGCTGTCTGTTGACCCATTTTTATCGCATTTTTTTTTGTATTGTACCTGTTTTGTAATTTGCTTATTGTACCCACTGTACTTTATTGTACTTTGTAAATATCACTACGGAAAATGCAGATTTTTTAAAATAATAATATCTAAAGGGTAAGGATAAGGAAAAGTTGAGAAGGTCCAATGAAAAAGGTGAGCAAGGACAAATAAATTAAATAAATGGAGACAGGGGGAGATAAAAGTTAGATTTTTCTGCTGCCCTAGGCCCTGGGCTCATTAGACATTCAGCAAATATAGCCATGGAGATATAGTTGTGGACCAAGAACACTGTTTGTAACGTTTGTGATGTTTGTCATGCAGTTGCAACCTCACAAAGGGAGGCGAGCCATCGGCAGCGTCACACATGTAAACCTTGCGAGGCAAAGCAGCCGCGTAGCACTTAGGCTGCAATTAGCGCTAAAGGCGCCTATTGGCGGCCAGCGGCGCCGTCACACATGCGAGCCTCGCAAAGCAGCACTGTTTAAGCGCGTAACTTAAAAAAATCCCACACAAAAAAACAAAAATGTAAAAAAATTATAACACGCTCACACACAGCACAGGGGGAGACACAGGAAGCCTGTGAATGAGGTTGCAAGCTAATTACACTCATATTTGACGTTTTTCATCACTCGAAAATCTCCTAAGCGAGGAAAAAAATGTGGGAAGAAAAAAGCTAAATTTCAGTAACAGCATGAAAACGAGGCTCAGCAACGCCAGGCAGGCAAAACTTACAAAATACACGCCTCTGAAGACAGTAACACTTACAAGAACAATGCCAGGCACGCCGAACTTTGAAAATAAAACTAACGGCAGTCACTGCGCTCCATGCAAACATTCAGCACACACACAGAGGAGAAAGACACAGGAAAGGGACAGGGGGGAGAAGAGACACATGGCATTCCCAAGCACTAAACTTGCAGGTTAATGAACCCTGCAATGAGCGGTCCGGTCCATACAGTAGGCGAGAGGAAAAGCTTGCAATGAGCGCCGTGAACAGGAGAGGCTTGCAATGAGTGCAGGCGAGAAGAAAGGCTCGCAATGAGCGCCGAAGGTGCTCATTGCGGGGCTCACGATGAGCACCAAAGGCACTCAGCGTGGGGCTCGTGATGAGCACCGAAGGTGATCAGTGCAAATCACAGGGGGCACAGGCTCACATTGAGCACCAAAGGTGCTCAGAGGACCAAAAGCCTCACATTGTGTGGCAAACAACATTGCCAGCCTTACAATTTTAATCCCGTCATTTTTGACGGGCAAGTTCCTAGTGGTGATATAACAAAGGATAATGATTTGATTAACCCCTTCTGGTTTTGTGACCGTGCTGATAACATATGGATGAGGAGAGCCTTCCACTTTAGAAACACCTTTACTATTAGTTATAGTTATAGATAGAGGAACTTATCTGCTATTAAAATGTACTCTATTCAAACCAGCGCAAAACTAGATAAAAAATGTAGTGTCATCTGGGGTATCACTCTGTTCAAAATACCATGGATCTGAGCAGAGGTCTCGTTGGCACTGGAAGGCACTGATCAGGTCCAGGATAAATAAAGGTTGTGAGCCTCTGTTATAGAGTATAAACCAACACAGGATGCTGTTCTCACAATAACACAAAGCACCATCTGCAGGGGGGATGTTTTAGCTTTGGGTTCAGTTTGCAATTGTGCAATATGTTTCTAGGAAGTTTTTGAATATTATGTGAGAAAATTGAGTATTGTGCCTGGATCTTGGAGGCTGCCATCAAAAAATTGCAGAACATTTTTTTTTTTTAAAGTTCCCATTAATATTTTTAAGTTTATTTGTTTGGAATCTTTGTGCAAGTTAGATCCTTATGCAGTTGTTTGTAATGTCAAACCAAGTCTTCAAAGCATCATGTATGTTACAATATGTATTCTGAATTACATGGAGTAGCGTATTTATATATATATATATATATATATATATATATATATATATATGTATATATGTATATATATATATATATATATATATATATATATATATATATATTAGTAGTGTTCCTATTTCTATGTCTAAAAAATAAGTTACAAGAACGTATTTCCTGCTCAGGTTTTCCCAGAAGTTCAGTTATTGCACTGCCCTCTGGGAAACTGGGTGGGGACATGCTAATGAGACCACAATGCACTCAAATCCAAAATCATTGTATCCATGGCTCCCTTTAGACATATGCTTTCTGTGTTACCCAGCTCTGACGGTATGATATGTGATGTGTCTCCCCCCCCCCCCCCCCGTACACTGTGTCTCTTCCTCCCATCTCAGTCATTTGTGTCTATTCTCTCCCCTCTCCCTCCAATGTGTCTCTTCTCCACCTCTCCCTCCCCCTTCTCCCTCCCCTGTGTCTCTTCTTACCCCTCTCCATTCCCTGGGTCTCTTCTCCCCCCTCTCCCTTCCCTGTGTCTCTTCCCCCACCCTCCCCTGTGTCTCTTTGCCCCCGCTCCCTCCCCTGTGTCTCTTCCCCCCTCCTGTGTCTCTTCCCCCTCTCCCTCCTGTGTCTCTTCTCCCTTTCTCTCCCCTATGTCTCTTCACCCTCTCCCTTCCCGGTGTCTCTTTCCCCCTCTCCCTCCCCGGTGTCTCTTTACCCCTATCCCTCCGCCGGTGTCTCTTCCCCCTCTCCCTCCCCTGTGTCTCTCTTCCCCTCTTCCTCCCCCATGTCTCTTCCCCCTCCCCTGTGTCTCTTTTACCCCCCCCCCGTGTCTCTTTCCCTCGCTTCTCCTCCTGAGTAACCCACAACTTTGCCAGCGTTACACACAAACATGCAGTATGGAAACTGTACTAGTGATATATATGAAAACTCTGAGTTTGATTAGGGACATAAATAGGCAGGGAAAAGTTATACATCTAGTCTTTAATTAGAAAATGCATTTGATGCATCTGCTGGACACTGGAGGTATCCGCGATACTTGATAAGGTTGCTTTTGTGTGATAAACGCGTTTACATTCCTAGAGGAGCATGGTTTGCATTTATCGATGCAAGCTGCCTGCTTCTTATGAGTTTGGTGTCAAGTTCAATGGCATCTAATAATCTAACATTCCTTGCCAAAATATAAAGGATCATTCCTTTTAGCTGACCGCCAGCAGTGACAGTCATCGGACACTAGGTGGCGCAGCCAAGATTTTAGTGCATTTCTTGTACTTGTAAAGCTTATCATCTGCCACTACCGTAACCCTAAACCTAACCATAAAACCCTAACACTAGCCCCTAAACCTAAAGCTAGGAAATTGACTAAAATCTTTTCGGAAATTGATTAAAATTTCCTAAACCTAATTTTAACACTAAACCTAACCTTAACCCCTGACACAAACCCTAACCTTAAACCCTAACCCTAAAGCTAGGAAATTGACTAAAATATTGGCTGAACTTGACTAAAATGTTGGCCGTGCCACCTAATGGCTGATGGCCGTCACTGCCGGAGTTCAGCTCACAGGAAAGGTCCAATAGAGGCAAGATGGATTCTTTTTTAGATAAACAAATCATTCTGATTTGCTCTAAAAATATTTATTGCCTTACACAACTGTTTTAATTTGTTACTTTGTGTAGCTTTTTTTGAACTACAGTGGTCCTTTAATCATTGACGTATATTAAACTGTTTATCTTTCTTTCTTTTGCTCCTTCATTCTTTCCTTCCCTGCCTTCCCCCAATGAAGGATTCTTCACGAAGAATAACATGGCTGCCAGTCACTGCCAGTAATCAAAAATTACTTCCTGGCCAGCTCCATTACAGTTCTGTTCTGGGTTTATTTTCACTGGGGTTTGAAGGACAGGTCTAAAAAAATAAATACAGTCTTATTATGTTCTGAAAAGCTGTGAAAGTTTAAGTTGAAGAATTAACCCTTTCATATCAACCCAGCAGCACAGTGGTCAGAAAGCAGAAATATGTTTGCTTCTGTTTCCTCTTAAAGGGACACAGTGGTCCTAAATGTTCTACTTGACATGTTTGGTGCATTAAAAAAAGCACTACAATAAATTATCTTATGAGAATTAACTCTAATGGTGTTGAAGAGCAGCATATTTAACACTCATTACACTTGTGTATTGAAATAATCTTGAGATGAAGCATTATCTAGATAACACTGTGAACCTATAATTTGAGTTTCTTTAACTAGTGTTGCATTCAAAAGGATGCTAATAAAAACAAAGGCTTGTGGATTCACAATAGATTCCTTGAGCTACTCCGAGGAGGAGAAAATAAAGTATGCCTAGAATCCTTTCTTTTTCATCAAAAACTGACCCAGATCCATTTCTATTTCACATAAATGCCATGGATATATGTATAATTTTGCCAATACTATAGGATCCATGTTTATTTCACATAAACACAGCAGTGGTATAGATAGATAGATAGATAGATAGATAGATAGATAGATAGACAGACAGACAGACAGACAGACAGACAGACAGACAGACAGACAGATAGATAGATAGATAGATAGATAGATAGATAGATAGATAGATAGATAGATAGATAGATAGATACTGAGATAGATAGATAGATAGATAGATAGATAGATAGATAGATAGATAGACGGATAGATAGACGGATAGATAGAAGATAGATAGACGGATAGATAGACAGATGGATAGATAGACGGATAGACAGACAGACAGATAGATAGATAGATAGATAGATAGATGGATGGATAGATGGATGGATAGATGGATGGATAGATAGATAGAGTGACAGAGATAGAGAATGGAGTGCCCTGGAGCACCCAGTCCTTATCAGCAGTCATCCCCTCTCAGCATCCATCCCCTCTCAGCATCCATCCCCACACAGCACCCAGCCCCTCTCAGATGCCACCTCACATAGCACCCAAACCTATCTCTTTTGCTCCTTCCTCACAAAACCCATCCTCTGTACCTTGCTGCCACTTTGCAGCCCTTGTTCTCTCTCTTTCTTCCCTGGGACACATCCCTAGTATGCTGAACCGCTACACACTGCCACCTCCTTGGAGCTTCAGTAGAAATGCTCTTTTTTAAACAGGCACAAACCAATTTCAGGCCAGAAGTGTGTGTGGCCAAGAATGCCCAGAGGGCCTAGGAAGGCAGCGGCAGTTTTTTTTGTTTTTTATTAGGTTTAAACAGCAATGCCCCCCAAGAGGAGGGCCCTAGTACTTCACCACCTGCACCACTGGTAGATCCGCCCCTGGATAGATAGATGTGTATATATATATATATATATATATATATATATATATATATATATATATATACAGTCTAGCATTTCAAGTCTACCACTTCACACTCACCTCCTCTTCCTCAAAAGAACATGCTCATGTCACCTGGCTAGAGAAGGCAGAGGATATGTGTAAACATAAACAATCTGAGATGTAAATGTAGAGTTGTGCGAATGAGGTTCCCCTTCAAGCGAGGCGCCCCTAGGCAGCTGCCTTGTTCTCCTAGTTATAAATCTGGCCATGCATGTACCCCTAGACAGTTGATAGCATCTAGTTTGATAGTTTCATTTTAAAGTGACTTTTCCAAATGTTCTGGCGTTTTTTAATAAATTTTACTCTAACTGTAAGAACTGTTCAAATACAGTAATGTTTTAACAGCATTGAATTCTTGTGCACACACCATAGTACATATACACTCAGCACACCCTCCGCTCTAGTAAGCCATTGGTGGCTCCACCTTCGCTGTATAATGATTTATTTGAGGTCAATGCAGACTTCAGAAGATAAATTTGTTTATTCACCAGCTCACAATGTATCCATTTTTTATGCAATAACAGGGCAATAAATTATTCTGCTAAAGATAATATACTGACAGGGGTGAACAATGCACAGCTTCAATGCATACAGTGATTGTACAGAAGTGAGCTCACCCCCTGGCTCCAGGCCTGCAGGGCATTGCAAGCCCCCCTTAGCGTGGAGAATGGGCCGCTGCATTTAACCCCTTAGCTTCTAGAAAGGCCTTTTATGCATTCTGACAAGTGATAGGAGACAAAGTACTAACAGTAGTAACATTGTTGCAAGCTGCCATAATGTCTGCCCTTACACTTATTACTATTATCCTTTATTTGTAACGCGGCAGAATACTCCGTAACGCTTTACAGGAGTTAAGTGCAATATTAACACAATGCAAAGAAATAACTTAATTGAACTAACAAAGAGAAATTCAAATAAATAATTTAAGAACTATTTTTGAAGAAAAAACTGATGTTTATTGAGCAAATAATACTGTTTACTTCGGGAAGTGTCAAATGCTAAAAGCTTATCTGAATCAACCAGTCTACAATTCCCCCACTCCTTCTATGTCTGAACAATCTTGCACCCCTCATGCATCAAGCACAGTTTGCTAAAAAAAAGATTTTTTCTAAAAGTGGCTTACAAGGCTGTTAATCTTACTTTTGTCACAAAACTACCGGGGTCCTTTAATAAGTGTACCCTGGACTCTCTCACTGCTCTCCATGCTCAGTCCACATGACACATTGCTATGATTGTTACTCTATCTCTGCCTCTTGCTTTTTATTCTCCCTTCTTCTCCAGATTATATCTACACCGCTCTCTTCCTGCTCTCTGCCCCAGTGTCTTTTTCCTCTTGGTTTTGCTGTTCCTCAAGGCTCTGTCCTAGCCTGCCTTTTTTTTTTTTAAGAGTCTCGCTACTTTATAGAAATGATTGCCTTGCTCAGATTATCTCTCCCTACAAATCCCACACTCTACTGTCCAGTTGGTTCCTACCAAAACCTTGGTGTAATCAGCCTGAGTGATCCACCCAGCCACCATAGATCTCCAACACCTTCTTGACTCACTCACCCAGTCAACTTCATTAAACTATATTGTAAACGATGATAAAAGGAACACTTTAGTCCAATGGTTTCATTACACTGGTTTAAAGAACTAGTATTGATAAGGGTTCCCTGTTGGTCCAGTGGTTAGGATTCGGTGCTTTCACCACTGCAACCTGGGTTTGATTCCAGTCAGGGAAACCAAGAGGCCACAGCACCCTGAAGCTGAGCATGGTTGGGCCTGGTCAGTTCTGCAGATGGGAGACCACCAAGAAATACCAGGAGCTGTATGTTCTGGTCCACTGGAGAAGGAACTGGCAACCCACTCCAGTATCTCTGCCATGAAAACAAAGTGGATCAATATGGACATAAAGATGTTCCTGGTGTGTTACGGTCCATGACGTCACGGAGAGTCAGAAACAACTGAAGAACGGAAAAAAAATGATAATAGTCAAACACATATATGGTAAAAAGCTAATATACGACCTTTGAAATTAGAACCTATTTATGCAGTTGCAACAGTCCTGGCCACCTCCATTTATGTCTTCTAATACATGCCTCAATATGTGAGAATATATTCCTTAACAAGTAGTTAGGTACCTTGGAGGCTGAGATTAGCTCATTATCACACATGGAGTTCCTATTTTTACCTTTATAATACTGACTTTGCTTGTCTGCTTTTGAGACAGGATCCGTGGAAGTTGAGACATTATGGATTATGAGAAGTCTACAATGTTGATGACCATGGCTTCGTATAATCACATATTATAATTGTTAAACTCAGATTTGTTGTCACGCTTGAGAGCCTCGCAAAGCGAGCCGTTGTGGCATAGAAGCTCATTGCGGCGAGCAGTTGAGGCATGGAAACACACAGGACTTAGGCTGAAATGAGCACCAAAAGCGCTCCTGCGAGGCGAGAAGTTGAGGCATGGAATTACGCTGGACTTGGACTGCAAGTAGTTGAGGAACTTAATTATGGCTGCAAGCGCAGGACTTAGAAAAAAAAATCTGACCTCGGAATCTCGGGGGCAAAAAAACAAACAAACTCAAAAAATACAAATGTAACGGGCAAAAAAAATATTAAACCACAATCACACACGGCACAGGGGGAAAGCCAGGACGCCTGTGAGTGAGGTTGCAAGCGAATTTAAGCCGAATTTGCCGTGTTTCGTCACTCGATAATTGGCTAAGCGATAAAAAATGGCTAAGCGAGAATTTGCAGTGTTACGTCACTCGAAAATTGGCTAAGCGAGAAAATTACTAAACTCGGAAAGATATGCAGGACTAAGAAAAAACACGACGGCAAACACTCACATTTGCACGAACAACGCCAGGCACGCAGGACTTTGAAAATAAAACCAACTGAAAGATTCAGCAGACCCGCAGAGGAGAAACACACAGGGAAGGGACAGGGGGAGATGGTGGAAAGAGACACATGGCATTTCCAAGCACAAAACTTGCAGGATAATGAACCCTGCAATGAGCAGCCCGGACAGCAGGCAGGAGCGTTGAAGGCGATCATTGCAAAGCAGGAAAGTTGAAGTACATGAGGGGAGAGGCTTGCAATGAGCGCCAAAGGCTTAGCGTGGGGCTCGCAATGAGCGCCGAAGGTGCTCAGAGGGCCAAAACACTCACATTGTGTGGCAAACAGCATTGCCAGGCTTCAAATTGTATTGCCGTCATTTTTGACGGGCAAGTCGCTAGTTCAATATAATTGGTGTTAAATTAAAGTAAAAAAAGCACTGAAATAGGGGAAACAATTTCCCTTTGTGTTATCGTCACGTGTCTCTGAACCTCATAAATGTACTGTAACCCTTGTATATGGAGCTACAGCAAGTGGCACTTTATAAATAAAGTCTGTAAAAGCAATAAAGAATAAGTGGAATTTCAGTGGGGTAGAGTGTACTTTTAAAAGTAAGTAATTAACTAAAAAATAAAATGATCATGTATTTGTACACACGTTGCCTGTGTTAATTCTTTAAATATGTTGCGGTAGTAATCAGCTATAAGGATAGATAATACAGGTGGTTAAGAGCGTCCATCTAACTGCTTATGTAAAATGGCAAATCCATTGGCTTCTGAACGACCCAGAAAATAGGTGTCAATGTTCACTGTGAGGTGACACATGTTTTCCACATCATCTTGTCCTTTTTATAGCAATTTTTCAACACTTCTACAGCTACACCTTAAAAATATAATATTAACTTTCCTATTCTTAATGGGATATATCAGATGAGGAAAATGAAGGTTCTCAATATTGTCTTTGAAGTAGGAAAAGTTGATCCAAGGCCTATCATCAGACTTCTTTATATATTGGAGCTCAAATTAGATTATAAAATGTGAGTCATTCCCTGTGACTGTAAAGTGCATACAATACAGTGATACATACTTCTCGGCTCCTAATGTGAAATTATTATTACAAATCTGCAAAAGAATTTGGGAATATGAAACCATAAACCTAGAAAGTCTATTGTGAAAGAGTTTCCAAGTTGTCAGGGCTTGCTGTGCTTTATATGACACTAGCGAATTGCCCGTCAAAAAATGACGGCAATGAAATTGTAAGGTCGCTAAATTAGTAAATGAATATAGTGTACCTATTTTGAAGCATTGTGATGAAGAGCTGGCAATCTGTGTTGATGTTGCTGCAGCATTAGTGGTGTGGAGGTGCTGTGTAAGCATGCTGAATGTGTGCACTGTGTGGTATGAATATCCGTAGGTGGTTTGTGTCGTTTTGCGAGTTTCTTGTGGTGTTTTGCGAGTTTAGAGTGGTGTAGCCTCGTTTTCGTTTTGTTCGGCAGCCATTTTTTCTGTCGCTTAGATTTTTTTTTTGTCTCAAAAGTCTTTTATTTCGAGTAAAATCGAGGTGTAAGTTGCATTTTTGAGGTCCTGGGTGCTCCCTCTTGGTGTAGGTAAGGTTTTTATGTATGTGCTGTGTGTATGTATTGTGTTTTAAATGTTTGTATGTCGGCGTGTTGCGTCCGATGTTTGCGAGGTCGTAATGTGTGGTAACGTGTTTCGTAGGTTGTTTGCGTTCCTCGTAAAATTTAGCGAGTGTCATAATTTGTGTGTCGTGTTTTTTGAGTAGCGACGTGAAGTTTGCGAGGGTTTGAGGCCCTTGCCCAGTGACCTCGCCAGCAACTGAGTCCCTCGCTTCGCGAGGGGCCTCAGTTGCTGGCATGGAGCGCCTTCGGCGCTCCATGCCAGCAACTGAGGCCCTTGCCCAGTGACCTCGCCAGCAACTGAGGCCCTCGCTTCGCGAGGGGCCTCAGTTGCTGACATGGAGCGCCTTCGGCGCTCCATGCCAGCAACTGAGGCCTGTGCCCAGTGACCTTGCCAGCAACTGAGGCCCTCGCTTCGCGAGGGGCCTCAGTTGCTGGCATGGAGCGCCTTCGGCGCTCCATGCCAGCAACTGAGGCCCTTGCCCAGTGACCTCGCTACGCGAGGGCCGCGGCTCGCTACGCGAGGGCCGCGGGCTCGCTACGCGAGCCCGCAAGCGTGAGCAACGACTCGTACGCTCACAACTATATATGTGATCGGCTGTAATGCACCAGGCAGAACTAAAGCTAAATGGCGCGGGGACTTACTAACCCAAAAAAGAAATGTGAGTGCCAATAATCACTTGGTTATCTGACGTGTCTCTTGCACAGTTCATAAATAAAATAATATGAGGGTGCCTTTCTGTTTATTTTCTTCAATAATACTTAAATACTACGAAATATATATATATATATATATATATATATATATATATATATATATATATATAGTAAATAAAAAGTACATCTGTGTTCACATTTGAATGTCTAAAGCAAGTTAAAAAAACCTGCTTCCAGCTCAGAGTTCCGAGAAAAACAGTTATTACACAGCATTCCGGGAAGTTGAGCTGGGACACACAAATATGTCCACAAATGCCTCGCTCTTCAATCCGTAGCCATCATCAAACATGGCTTCCTTTAAGCTTATGCATGCTGTATTACACAGCTTTAATGCAAAGCCAAGGTTGGAATAAACACAGGCTGAGTATCCAATCCATGTACAGCTGTTTCAAGCTTACTGGCTATCATCAGCATGGAGCGGGATCTCAGCCTGTGTTGTGGAAATTATGAGTAGGTAGTTCACCACAACAATCATTTATAATATGGTGGGCAAAAGAGTGATAGAAGCCCTCCACCGTACAGTAGTACAGTAAATAAAAAGTACATCTGCGTTCACACTTGAAGGTCTAAAGCAAGTTAAAAAAACCTGCTTCCAGCTCAACACAAATCTAAACAAGCCCCCAAAGACAATTATACAAGTATACCACCAATTTTCTATTTCAACTGTGCACCACTGGTCTGTAATCATCTTATTTTGAAGAATTTCTTATGTATTTGTATCATTTACAGATACTGTCCACCAAGCTCTATATAACAGTTGCCATATTTCCCACATAGGGGGTCATTTTGTTTGCTTTATTTTTGTTTTCATTTTTTAAGGCACGCTCTATCTAAAAGTCTATTCAGTTTATCATTGTGTTCCAAACTTTCTTCCATGTAATTGGTAATTCCATTATGTATGATCTGGGCTAATATTAGAATTTTTTTTTTTACTGTGTAAGGTTTTGTGGTATTATTTAAAATATAGAGAGTTAATGAGGTCCTTGGAATGGATTAGCGGGTCCTGGGCATGGAGTTATGTATTATAGCTAGCCATTTGTAGGGTACCAAAGATGGATTATGGTATTCCGTGGAAGCTATTTGGGGGTCTTGCATCTCAAAAAGAATTCCATGGCTAAATTAGTTTTGGGAACTATTGCTGTTCTCAACAGCTGGTCCTAGGGCCAGGGCCTACCCGTGAGACCCTACTTTCAAGGATAAAGAGGTATGAGGAGATTATAACTCTTTAAACTTTTAGTTATAGTTATAAACAGAATATTGAGAAACTTAGCTACAATTAAAATATCTCTTTTTTAATCAGCGCAAAAGTAAATGAAAATTGAGTGTGTCACATATAGTATCAGCATGTTTTGGATTTTTAAGGTTGGCAAAAATAGTGTTGGGTGTCCACAGTGTCCACAGATCAAACTGGTTTATAGACACTGGTTTAAATTACTGTTACAGGAACATTTTAGTTTATATTTGCTTAATATCAGGCAAGTATTAACTGGACATCTGATAAATAAAATGGATTCTCAATCTTTCTGTTTTAGTCTCTGCCCTTTCCATTGGGAGGATGATCCCCTAATCTATGACCTTTAGCCTATGGCATCCTAGTCTCACTATACAGCTTGTTATGCCAGTGTGTGTTGCCTTACTTGTTTCTGCTAGCAAAAGGTTAACACAAATCAGTATACACAGCTGGCTAAGAGGCCATGAACCAATTGCATAAGATTGAAAGGGTCCCTTTATGTTGCCAAATATAAACAGAAGTCTGTGTGAAGCTGCCTCCGGATTTATCGTCCTTGAGAGGGGCCATGAAACAGGATAAGATAGGATTTTTCCTTCCAGTTCCCTTGGAACGCAGGGCTGGAGAGCTCTCGGCCTGGTGGTCAGCGGCACTTGAACACAGTGAAATGCTTAATCTGAATGCTTGAAACCATCCACTGGCTCAGTTTATCTCAAGGAATTTCCTGCCATTTTAACGCAGCTCTGGCAGTTTAATTGGAAATGAAAGTCCATAAAGTCAAAGCTTCCCGTGCACCATGAGACCAGGTTACACCTCCTTCCATACTTGGAACAGGAACCTTCACACACATTTATAGGGGGATTTAAAGCTTTGTGGTGCACTCTGTTTTACAGACTCACTTAAAAGTCCTCTTTTCGAAGAGGTTATTTGGAGCGTAAATTATACATTCTGATGAAAGAAGGGAAACTTTCTCAGAAATGTATATTTAGGTCTGGGGTCTACAATCCTGGTAGGCAAAGACTCAAAGTATGTCAAACTCCAGAACAAAGAGCAAATAGTGTTGCTTGTTATGACTAATATGGCTCCAAGAAGTTTTTGCTTTACACAAGACATGTGAAAAGTATCCTATGTACACAGAGAACAAATTAAGCAAACTGGCACTAGCTTAAATTCACAGCATAAATCCCATGCAAACATTACAAATAACCATATCTTAATGTGAACTACCCTCTGCTAAGGGCAATCATTATCAACACTTATGTTTGAACACAAGGGTTACAACACCTAGCTGTATGTATCTTAGGACACTGGCCTGCAGGTTGCTTGAGAGGTGGGTGATCCGAGAAGATGAATTTGGTGTTAGTTATACCTATTACTAAGAACCTGATATATGGACCACTACATAATGAAAAGCAGTTGCTTTGTTCCTGTTGTCATATAATTATTCAATAATAAATACATACAATACATATTGTATTCAGGGGTGTATTTTTGTATTTATTTATTCTGCTCTAGACCCATTTAGCACCTTTACAATTAGATTCAAGTTGTGAATTCACATTAGTGTCAGTTTCCTTCATTTAAACTGCGTGTTCAGCAACACACATCTTTTAAATGATAAGTTTACAGATTAACATATATGCTGTTATTAAAAGAATACTGTAGTTTGGTGAAAATTTCACATGCTTGTACAAAATTACATTTTCAGGTATGCAAAACAGAACATTTTTAGAGAAAAATCGTATATTTAGATGACTCCAATTGTGTTATAGCAGATTCCATATTAGACTGCTAGTCTGTCTGTAGCATGAAGTGTGAGAGCTGTGTTTACATTTCTGCATGAGCAGGCTTGCGGTTAATCTTGCAAGCTGCCTGTTTCAGAGCATATGAATGTGAAGGGGTTAAGTCTAAAATACTATAAACCCCAATGATATAACAAATCACCACCTCGTCCCCACTCCCCTCTTTTCTCTGCTAATAAAATAAGCACATACCCTCAGTCTCCAAGCAATCAAATAATACTGATCCACACAACTGGAATCTTCAAATAACAAGCAGCCTGCAAAATTTACGATTTTTCATAGAAATTGTTTTATGTTCATGGTCAGGTGTGTAAGAGCCAGAATAATTCTGGGGGGGATACAGTTCATTGTATACACACTCTGTAAAATAGCTTATTTGTACATACATACAAACAGTGTTTTTGCAACATACTCCAGTAACACAAGATTTTTCTAAGCACACACACACACATATATTATTATTTACATTTTATTTTGTAGAACAACCATTTTTTTTTTCAATTCTGTAGCCATACTTAAAAAATGAGTAAAATTGACAATTGGCCAGTCTTAGCTGCTCATACTGTAGATAAAGATGGAGAGACAGAGAGAAAGAGGGAACCAGATGTAGAGACAGGGAGACTCGGCCTATCATTGCATGATGGGCACCTGCAAACGATTTGCGGGTCTCTACTAGCCCATTATTATTATAATTGCAGACAGTGTGTGATTTTGGTTTATGATGATCTTTTTGAACAAAGGGACATGTTTTCAAAAAGTGTCAATGACGACAATAAATTATTTGGATTAGTACTCTTGTTACATACCATGATTGACACTGCATATTTAAATTCCCTTTTACTTGCTGTATTTTTTCAGTAAACTAAACTGTCGCTCCCTGCACATCCTCCCATGTACAGTTATTATAGAGCCTCCAAGAAGTCTAAATCACTCAGAGCACTTTCATTTTCCTTTCCCTGCAGACAGCCAGTCCACCGCAAGTCTTTATTGCCAATTTAGCCACTTATGGCATCTGAAAAACCTCTTAAAAGTCCTCCAGCTTTTATCTCAGGTTATGTGCAAATCCGATCAAATTCACAGCTCTTAAGAGACGGGGAGTTGCAGTTCATATGAAGGTTCCTTACCCAATATATAAGAGGCTGCTATAGAGAAGAGAAAAGTAACCCTTTATTGTGCATAGTGGAGATGTATGTTGCGGCATACCAACCTCTTGTATATGTTTATCAGTATTTCTATAGAATAAAAATACAGAAGGAATACTGCTATTCAAGAAAAAAACACATATTTCTAAGATATATATATATATATATATATATATATATATATATTGTTACATATCACATATATAGTTGTGAGCATACGAGCCGTTGCTCACGCTTACGGGCTCGCGTAGCCTTCGGCGCTCCTTGCCAGCAACTGCGAACCTCGCAAAATTTACGTCGTAACGCAAAGAAAATACGAGATACGTTACGACCCATTACGACCTGGCAAAAATCAGCCGCAACACGCGCACCTCAAAACATGAAAAATACAACAAATAAACACAACAAATACATAAAAAGCTTACTTACAGGAAGAGGAAGCATCCAGGACCTCGAAAACTAAAGTTACACCTCAATTTAAGTCAAATTAAAAGAGTTTAGACACTAAAAATTTCTCTAAGCGAGAGAAAAAATGCCCGCCGGAAAAAACGAAAACGAGGCTACAGCAGTCTAAAGACGCAAAACACCACCAAACACCTATGTATTTGCCGAAAACACCTACGAGATTAAAAAACAAGGACGCAACCCGCGCAACCCCAAAAACATTACAAACACAATAAATACAAACAACAAACACATAAAAAGGTTACTCACAGCAAGGGAAGGCACCGAGGACCTCTGCAAGTAAAGTTACACCTCCATTTAAGCACAGATTTCTGAGTTAAGAGACGCAAAAATCACCTAAGCGAGAAAAAAAATGTCCCCTGAACAAAACGAAATCAAGGCTAAGGGTCCCTAAACACGCAAAACACCACCAAATTGCTACGGATATTCCGAAAAAGATATTAACTAAAAACAGTAAACAGAAAGAGATGGAAAAAAAGAAAATTGGAAAAACAAGAAAAACAAAATTCATTGGCCAGAGTTAAGTGAGAAACAGACCAGCATTGTAAATAATGTCCTGATAGGTCAATATATAAGTCTATAGATCAGGTTGTTTGATAAGAACACGGCAAAGTAAAATAAAGAGCAATACATTTCAGCATAGCATGTAACTTACAAAAACACCAATAGGGTATGTGGAATGTGTATGAGCTATAAGACATTAACAGCCTTATTAAATTATAATTCTGCAAATTTAAATGGGCTCTATTTAAGCACATAGCATATTTTTTTTACAGAAGTTTTTTAGTTTTTAGTTAGTGAAGACCTTGCTTTTGAATAGAAGTTCACTAACTAAAAACTTCTGTAAAAAAATATGCTATATGCTTACATAGAGCCCTTTTAAATTTGCAGAATCACAATTTAATAAGGCTGCTAGAGACTGGGACAGAAAGCCTAAGTTAAAATAATGCCCATAACCTCTGTATTAAAAAATTTAATCATTTTTAATTCAAAAGTTTTTTCCACTGTTGGATAATTCTGAAATTATTTTGAGGTTCTGGATGGAGTGATTCTCCTGGGTGAAATGGTGTCCAACTGGAGTACAGTAACTGTTCATGGTGCTTTTTGATGGAGCTTCGGTGGAGGTTCATTCGCATGTGTAGTTTATGGCTGGTTTCCCCAATGTAGCACCCCCTTTCACATACAGTACATTGTATCATGTACAATACATTGGATGATGTACATGAATATGAGCCTCTGATGTTGTAGATCTTGTTGTTGTGCGTGGCTGTGTCCTCTTTGCAGATGTGTTGGCATAGTTTGCAGTGACTTTTATTGCAGGGTTTGGTGCTATTTTCTCTGTTATGCTGGTCATTTATTCAGTTGTGCTCAAAAGTTTGCATACCCATGGCGAATTGGTAATATATGCACCATTTTTAAAGAAAACACGAGTGAGCAGGCAAAACACATTTCTTTTATTTCTTATGGGACATATTAATCTGTAGGTTAAAACAGAACTAGCGACTTGCCCGTCAAAAAATGACGGCAATAAGATTATAAGGGCGGTAATATTTTTGGTGTTCCAAGATGCTTTGGCGCTCATTGCAAGGTTGTTGGTTGTTTGTGTGCTATGAGCAATGTTTTTTTTTTGCTAATGCTAATGAAATAATTAATAAAATTATACATCAATATAATTTACCTATTTTGAAGTAATATATGCAGGAAGCATTGTGCAGAAGAGCTGGCAATCTGTTTTGATGTTGCTGCAGCATAGAATTTGTGTTTTGAGGGCTGTGGAGCTGCTGTGTGTCAGTAATGTGTGCAGTGTGCGTACGCGAGCCAAATCCGTTAGGGTAGCTGTGTACTACCGCATTGTGTAAGTTAGTGTTGTAAAATGGCGCCTAATGTGTGGTACGCGTCTGTGGCTGATTTGGCGTCCTTGTTCTTGGATCGCGTCCGTGTTTTTCGGAAAATCCTTGGTGTTTTGGTGGTGTTTTGCGTCTTTTGAGTCCTGTAGGCTCGTTTTCGTGTTTTTTCGGCTGCCATTTTTTCTCTCACTTGGAGATTTTCGGCTGTGTCTAAACTCTTGTATTTCGAGTGAAATTGAGGTGTAACTTCAGTTTTCAAGGTCCTCCTTGCCAGCAACTGCTGCCCTCTCTTCGCATTAGCAACAGCCCGCCTGCTCACAACTATATATCTGATGGCTCAATCATAAAATAAAACATGGCAACAAAGAAAAAAATTAAATGACCCTGTTCAAAAGTTTGCATACCCTAAGTTCTTAATACTGGGTATTGCCCCTTTTCTCATCAATGACAGCATGCAGTCTTTTGTAATAATTGTCTTTGAGGCCCCTAATTCTTGCAGCTGGTATAGCTGCGCATTTGTCTTGGTAAAATACCTCCAGGTCCTGCAAAGTCTTTGGTCGCCTTACATGAACAGCACGCTTGAGATCTCCCCAGAGTGATATTAAGGTCAGGAGACTGTGATGGCCACTCCACAACCTTCACCTTTTTCTGCTGTAACCACTGAAAGGTCAACTGGGCCTTGTGCTTAGGGTCATTGTCATGCTGGAAATTCCAAGAGCGTCCCATGTGCAGCCTTCGTGCAGAAGAATGCAAATTGTCTGCCAGTATTTTCTGATAACATGATGCATTCATCTTGCCATCAATTGTCACAAGATTCCCCAGTGCCTTTAGAGCTCACCCCGTCCACCCCAAAAAAAACATCAGTGAGCCACCACCATGTTCCACGGTGAGTGTGGTATTCTTTTCACAATAGGCCTTGTTGACCGCTGTCCAAACATATCGCTTATGGTTGTGACCATAAAGCTCTATTTTGGTCTTGTCACTCCAAATTACAGTGTGCCAGAAGCTTGTGAGGCGTGTCAAGGTGTTGTCGGGCATATTGTAACCAGGCTTTTTTGTGGCACTGGTGCAGTAAAGGCTTCTTTTTGGCAACTCGACTATGCCGCTTATTTTTGTTCAAGTATTGTCATATTGTGCTCCTTGAAACAACCACACCGTCTTTTCCCAGAGCAGCCTGTGTTTCTCCTGAGGTTACCTGTGGGTTTTTCTTTTTATTCCGAACAATTCTTCTTGCAGTTGTGGCGGAAATCTTTCTTGGTCTACCTGACCTTGGCTTGGTATCAAGAGATCCCCACATTTTCTGCTTCTTAAGAAGTGATTGAACAGTACTGACTGTCATTTTCAAGGCTATGGAAAATATATTTATATCCTTTTCCATCTTTATGAAGTTCCATTACCTTGTTGCACAGTTCTTTTGACAGTTCTGTTCTGCTCCCCATGGCTCAGTGTCTAGCCGGCTCAGTGCATCCACGTGAGGGCTAACAAAGTCATTGACTATTTATACACAGACACTTATTGCCATTTAAAAAGCCACAGGTGTGGGAAATTAACCTTTAATTGCCATTTTAACCTGTATGTGTTACCTTGTGTTTATGTAACAAGGCCAAACATTCAAGGGTATGTAAACTTTTGATCAGGGCCATTTGGGTGATTTCTGTTATCACTATGATTTAAAAAGGAGCCAAACAACTATGTGATAATAAATGGCTTCATAAGATCACTATCCTTCAATAAAATATTTTTTTTTTTTGCATGATCAGTCATATTTTTGAAATAAATGCAAAAAAATGTCTGCCAGGGTATGCAATTTTTTGAGCACAACTGTGTGTATATATATATATATATATATATATATATATATATACATATATATATATATATATATATATATATATATATATATATATGTGTGTGTACTGTAATTATCGAACTACGAGACGTCTTCACGCTTTGCGTGGTGCGTACGACTTAGGTGATGAGCGCCAAAAGGCGCTCAACGATTGCGAGCCTCGCATACTGTGGGATGCGACTAAGAAAATTTCAGGAAAGACCAACTAGAGCAGCTGAACTTTATTTGGGGTTAATCAGAGGCACTTTAAATGATGGCAGGTGTGTGCTGACTCCTATTTAACACAATTTGGAATGTGATTACTTAATTCTGAACACAGCTACATCCACAGTTATAAGAGGGTGTGCAGACTTATGCAACCATTATTTTTCTCTTTTTTTTTTCTTCCCTCCACCTAAAAGATTTCAGTTTGTTCTTCAATTGAGTTGTACAGTTTATAGGTCACATTAAAGGTGGAAAAAGCTCTGAAATGATTTATCTTTGTCTCATTTTTTTACAGCACAGAAACCTGATATTTTAACAGGGGTGTGTAGACTTTTTATATCCACTGTATAATATGTGATATATAAATATATATAGCCAATTTAGTTCTAATTATATACAAAGGCCCTCATTCAATTGCAATTTGGCCAATTGAATAGGGGTCTAAATAAGCACATAACATATTTTTTTAAAGAAGTGTTTACTTAGTAAACATCTATCCAAAAGCAAGGTTTCACTAACTAAAAACTTATTTTAAAAAAATATGTTATGTGCTTATTTAGAGCTTTATTCAATTGGCCAAATCGCAATTGAATGAGGGCCATAGAGTTTTGCACATATCCAGAATATATAAGTATAGGGCAACTGAAATGCCAGGCATCCTACTTTTGCACTTTAAGCAAAGTAGCAACACCTATGGAGTAGTTAGCATAAAACTTTTGACAGAGATAACAATAAAATAAAAATAAAAGTGTTTTTAAGAAAATGCAGTTGATAAAATTATACCATATTTTGCACTTTTACTGTGTCCATTTAAAGAGAAGCAGAAGTAGCAATAAATGTACCCGAAATATGTTTCTCCATTTACCGTAGTCTCTTAGATTCCTATTATGTTGTAACGAGTGAAAGAAGAAAAGGAGTAAAGGAAGATTTTGCAAATCCATATCTGGGATTGATACTATTTATTATTATACAGTGCTATTCTCTGATTTCCAGGGATTGAGACATAATCTGCAGATGTAACTGTTTTCTCTTAGCACTTGGTGTCATTCCAGCTGTCCTCACTCCCTATAAGGCATTACAGTTGCCTATTTAGCAATTATGTACTAGAATTTGACTAAGGAAGAATATTTCTGCTGTATCTGTGACTGATGAATTAATGAAGGCGCCAGCAGGGTTACATTTCAGCACAGTCCATACTGTCAGAGTATGCAGAATCTAGTCTTAACCCCTTTGTTGCCTTATAATTCTTACAGGAACATGGAACTCTTAAATGGTCTATCATGCATTGGAATGGACACTTAAAGGGCTGTTGTAGTTCAGAGAAAGCAATTGTAAGCCATGAGCATCAGACACATTTTAAAGGAAATCTTAATTTGTGTAGCCTGTTTGAGAATAGAAGCCTAGGGTTACAATTAACCTGATTTACAGGTGACCCATACTTAAGATCAGGCACCCAGGGCTTTTTGTATGAGTTTGTTTTTATGTTCTGTTTGATTAAATTAAAAGAAAGAGCACAATCGTTTTGGTAACTTATTATTACAGTACAGAGGTATTATTATTACACTATTACACTGTATTATTATTACTACATATGAGACATTTTAGTATTGTTGTTATTATTATTATTCATCAGGGATCTGAGTTACATACAAATCCGGTTTAAAGACGTTCTCAGGAACGTATCTTGTCCTTAACCAGAGGACCACTGCATATTCACAGATACCCAGCATCATTATACAGTGCAGCATGCTGGTTATTAATGTATACTTTCTCAGCACTGTTTTACAGTGTAGTGTATCACATATATAGTTGTGAGCATGCGAGTTCTTGCTAACTATTGCGGGCTCGCGCAGCGAAGCGAGGGGCCGCATTTGCGGTGGTGGAGCATCCCACGTCGGCTGTGTTTGTCCGCAAATGCGGACCCTCGCAAAGCGAGGGGCCGCATTTGCGGTGGTGGAAGGTCTAACGTCGGCTGTGTTGTTAACACACACACACGCGAACAACTTAAAAAAAACAAACTCAAAGGCGCCTCACACGCGGTTAACACACATACGCACGACTTAGAAAAAAATCAACTGCGTCGTACACGTAAAAACCAACTTGCGTCCCTCGCAAAAAAAATACGGCCGCCTCGCAAAAAAATACGGCCGCGAAACAACCCGTTCCCAACACGCAAAACCGTCCGAAAACGGCTCGCATGAAAACATCAGAAACACAAGAAATAAACACAACGAACACATAAAAAGCTTACTTACAGCAAGGGGTGCATTCCCGCACCTCGAAAAGTTAATTTACACATCCATTTAAGTCCAAAAAAACTAGTTTAAACTGCCGAAAATCACCTAAGCGAGAGAAAAAATGGCCGCCGAACAAAACGATGACGATGAAAACTACTACGCATAAAATGGTGGATGGAACGAAGGCGCTCCATGCCAGCAACTGCGACCCTCGCAAACTTCGCAAACAACATACGAGACGCGTTACCACACATTACGATCTCGCAAAAATCGTCCGCAACTCGCGGACATGAAAAAATAAAAAACACAATAAATACACACAACACATACATAAAAAGCTTACCTACAGCAAGAGGGAGCATCCAGGACCTCAAAAAATGAAGTTACACCTTAATTTAACTCAAAATAAAAGAGTTTAGACACAAAAAAATTCTCTAAGCGAGAGAAAAAATGGCCGCCGAACAAAACGAAAACGAGGCTACGGCACTCTAAACACGCAAAACACCACAAGAAACACGCAAAACACCACAAAACATCTACGGATATTCCGCAAAAGACGCATACCACACATTTGCCGCCATTTTACAACAATGCAGAAGTACACAGCTACGCTAACGGTTTGGTCTCGCGCACGCACACTATTACACCGCACACATTCAGCACACTTACACAGCAGCTCCACACCACTAATGCTGCAGCAACATCCAAACAGATTGTCAGCTCTTCAACAGAATGCTTCAAAATAGGTAAAGTTTTATTCATTTTTAATGTATTATATATTTCATTATTACACACCAAACAGCATTAGCTACCTTACAATTTCATTGCCGTCATTTTTTGACGGGCAATTCTCTAGTATACTATAAAATATAGTCAGTATCACCATACAGAACAGCATGTGTCCTTCTGTATATAATTACTACAGTAGTAAGCTGTAAGGTCCCTCGATATTTGCCTTATCAGGAAGCTGTAAATATCCGTTTAGGATTGAACATATTTTTAAAGTGTAAAATCTCCAATAATTGAGGGTGTTATGTGATTTATTGTAGCGTTGAATAAGGAATTTTTGTTAGTTGTTGGTTTTGTGGGGTTAGTACATTTTCCTAAATTACAGTAGTGCTTTAAAAAGATCCGGGCACCTAAAACTACATTTATTCCTTCCTGGAGAGTTCCAGTTAAGGAGATTAGTAATCATTAGTTCCCTATTGAAAAGCATTTGAGAATAGCTTCTTATTATCTATGGGTGCAGAGATAATTAGGCACATATATATATATATATATATATATATATATATATATATATATATATATATATATATATATATATATATATATCCTGATACATATAGCAATTCTATATTTCTGTGCCCGACTTAAAACTATATTTTCTGCTCTAAAAATGTTTTTACTTACAAAAGAAGTTTCTTTAAAAAAAGCCTGCAGTAAGAAACATCATTTTTTTTGCACTTTGTTAAATATATTCTCTCACACTATAATTCATGCTAGACTGCAGTTGTAAAATGTTCTTGTTTTATTACAGACGGGACAAGAGAACCATTGAAAGCTTTTCTTTTTCTGTATATTCATTCCAGTGCTTTTTTGCTAGTCTTGTGTCATATACAGAATATTATTAGATTTGTAAAGATGGCTGCTCACGTGCCTGGTTGCCATGGAGATTTTGGAAATAGTGGTTTGGGCCCTTTCCTGTAGATTTTAAATACATAGAAGCCGGAGTGGTTCCAAATAAACTTTACAAGGGTGACGTTACCTATGAGTAATTTCATATTTGTTTAAAAAAAAAAAGGGTTTAGGAGGGGCTTAAATATTAACCCTGGGCAGAGAACACAATGCAGTGAAAATGTCTCTGCCAGCAAAGGGGGGCCATAAGAACATTCAGCCAGCTCCTTGGCTAAATTCAAGTTACAATGGCTTTTTTAATTTACTCTCAACAATAAAGCAGGTGACCCTTAGTTCTGAGGCATTACATATTTTCGGTGGAAAGTTGCCCACTAAGATTTATGAGGGGGTCTGCATAACAAAGGAGTTCAGCTCGCTTTCGGTAAGGAAGGGGTCAAATGAAGGCTGGAGAGAGGGGGTTATCGTAAATGAAAAGTGTATTCCCTCACCCTATTCCTCAGTATTTTAGTAAAGTGAAGTGTGTGGTTGAGTAGTAATCTTATAACCATAGTTAATACTTAATGAGCACCAGGCCAGAAGGGCAGCTGGTGTTTGGTGAAAAGACAGTTACAGAGTTAAGTTATGTCATGAGAGATCCTGCTGAGGAGAAGATATGCTAATAAAGAGGTCATCAGTGGTGAGGCTGGTGGTCACCTACAAGCCGCCCTAACATATTTGAGGTCACTCCAAGATTCAGTGCTGTGACCTTCATTGAAAATAATCAGTCAATAAGTTTAAATGTATCTGGGATATTACATATAATCTGCATATAATGTAATGTGTCACTATAGGATAGAAGCAATATTAACGTTGATGGCTCTTAACATTATCAATTGTTAAATTACGACGAATGTTCCAACAGCGTGTCACTTTAGGAACAGATTTAATTGTAAATCAATAAAGAACTTGAAAATAATTAGGATCCGTACATTATTCAAACAATGATTACTCCACTTTCTCATATTATTATAATTTATCTGGGGAAGGGGGTGTATATAACAAATATAGTTGTGTTGCTAACGCTTGCGGGACCCCGTACGACTTAGGCAGGGAGCTCCGAAGGTGCTCACTGTGCTGGTGGAGATGAGCGCCGTAGGTGCTTATCCCTACGACCCCGTACGGCTTAGGCAGGGAGTGACGAAGGCGCTCACTGTGCTGGTGGAAATGAGCGCCATAGGCGCTCATCCCTACGACCCACGGAACTACACATCAACAGAAATCTCAATTACACCATTCACAATGCGAGACTCGTAGCAGTTTGAAAAAAAAACGTGTGCAAAAATTACGTCCCGTAACACTTGCAACAAGGAAATCGCCACTTAACAAAAAACAAAAAAGACCTGCGGCACTTTAAAAAGAAAAAAAAACAAGGTAAAAAAAATACAAACTTAACAGACGAACCGCGCACATACAAAAACAACAACACCACCAAAATTAACAAAAATACAAAACAAACACCACTCACAGCACGGGGAGACAGGCACGACGTCTGGGAGTCAGGCTGCACGGCAATTTAACCACAATTTGCCGAGTTTCCACACAAGAAAATCGCCTAAGCGAGAGAAAAAATGGCGGCTAAAAAAAACGAGGCTACATGACCCCTAAACACGCAAAACACAGACTTTTATACAGGCACGTACGACGTATAATAGACACTATTAGGGACAACGGAAAATGCTCCACACCCACCTAACGCATACATTTTACAACACTAATTTACAACTAATAACATTACCATTACAAAACGCCCAATTACACAGCGAAACAAACGGTTTGCCCTTGCGCACGCAGCCTATTTACACTGCACACTGCACTCATTGCTGACACTTACAACTCACGTCAGCAACACTGCAAATGTACTTTGTATGCTGCAGGAACATCAAAACAGATTGTTAGCTCTTTAGGATATTGATTGCTGGATATATTAATTACAAATAGGTAAAGTATATTAATTTATTATTTAATTAACTAATTAATTAGCATTAAAAAAAAAAATATATATATATATATATTAAAAAAAAAGGACCAGGGGAGAGGATTGCAATGAGCCACAAAGGCGTTCGGTGTGGGGCTCACAATGAGCGCCGAGGGTGCTCAGCGGAGTAAAACAACACGAGGAGAGAGGCTAGCAATGAGCGCCAATGGCGACCAGCGCGGCCCTTGCAATGAGCGACAAAGGTGCTCACACCACCAAAATTACACAAGCCCAGAGGCGCTCAGCACGGGGCTCACATTGAGCGCAGAGGGTGCACAGAGGAGCAAAAGTACACCACAGCGCTCATTGCGAGACTCGCGATGAGCGCCGAAGTTGCTCAGAGCGGGGCTTGCAATGAGCACCAAAGATGCTCAGACGACCAAAAACATTACATTGTGTGCCAAACAGCATTCCCAGCCTTACAATTTTATTGACCGTCATTTTTTGACGGGCAAGTCGCTAGTATATATTTATTACACATACAGAGGAATGCTATGAATATATGTATGTATGTATATGTGTGTATAAAACTGTGAAATACAGTATGCATATGCCTAAAAGGAGCCATGTTTAAAATGGTTTGGATTGACAGAGTGATGGTGCATTATGTGTCCTCATTTGCATGCCCCGCCCAGTTTTCCCAGACTGCAGTGCATATACTGTATTTCTGAGAAATTTGAGCAGGAAATAAGTTTTCATCAACTTATTTTTAAACATTCAAATGGAATCACTAATGTACTATTCCTTATTTGTACTACTGTACTTTTTACGGTGGAGGGCTTCTATCACTCTTAGCCCACCATATGTGAAACAATTGCTATATATATATATATATATATATACATATATATATATATATATATATATATGTATATGTGTATATATATATATATATATATATATATGTATATGTATATGTGCATATATATATATGTATATATATATATATATATATATATATATATGTATTTATATATATGTATATATGCATATATGCATATATATATATATATATATATATATATATATATTTATACATATATGAAGATTATAATAATACAAAAATGTGTGTATGGTGCATTATTCTTCTAATAGGAAAAAATAAAAAAGACTTTAATAATTCATAATGGAATAGACTTTATCTTTAAATTTAAAAAAATCTGAGGAAGATTTAATGACCCACATGCCGTCTTGTGGATTTAAAAGCTCTTTCTGATCTACTTTTATGGCAGAAGAGAAGAGGGTGAAATTCTTTAGTGTTGAAACAACACATTTCTTGTTTTATTTTAATCATCTCACAAAAAGTAGTTTTGCTGAACTTGGCAAAGGGAATTTTTTTCAAGTTCCTGGATTTGTAGCCCTTTTCAACACCATCGGCAGAATATGCCTTCCAAAAACTTACTCAGCAACTTCACTGGCCAAACAAAAAGACAGGTAGTCCAGGGAACGGCTCCTAAACACTAGGAAAACAAGAGTCAGCTTAACCTGCCCAGCTTTGGGGTCTTAGTACTACAAATATGATTGTAAAGCCCACAGCTAGGAACACAAAGTGCCAGCCTGCCCTTAACATACACAGGCACTGCAGGTGTTAAAGGAATACTGTAGTCCCAAAGTTTCAGTGCTACCATTGATAATCCCGCTAGCTTCTCATGGTGAAGGGGCTTGTGTACAATGAAGCTGTGAGATAAACCACGTAAGGTCACCCAAGATGGGCAGGTCATAGTAGAGAGGTCAGACAAATTGCGGTCCACTGGAGAAGGAACTGGCAACCCACTCAAGTATCTTTGACATTAAAAGCACAACCAGAAACACAAGACAGATGTACCTGGTGTGCTGCATTCATATGATCACCTAGAGTTGGACACAACTGAAGGACAGAACAACAAGAGCAGCAATCATTGATAATGGGATTTTCAAGAATGTTCAAAAAATAAAAACAAGCTTTAATTTCAGGGAAGACAGATATTGAAAGAGATTTGATACTTGTACTTGTGGACAACCACCTTGGTAATAGTGCTCAATGCCACACTGCAGCTACAAAGGCAAGTAAAATATTAGCATGTATTAAGAATGGTATAGAAGCCACTATACAAATCCCTAGTACGCCCTCATTTGGAATATGGAGTACAGTTTTGGGCAACCCTAAATAAAAAGGACATTTTAGAGCTGGAAAAAGTACAGCGAAGGGCAACAAAACTAATAAGGGGAATGGATGGGCTAAGATATGAAGAAAGACTAACCAAATTAAACTTATTTTCTCTTGAAGAAAAGGAGCCCAAGAGGGGATATGATTACCTTATATTAATATATCCAGTGTCAGTAAAAAGCTGTGTCAAGTGAGCTGTTTGTGCCAAGAAGAGACAAGAGAGGTCACCTTAAAAAAAGAAAAGGGTTCTTCACAGTAACGGTGGTTAAGCTGTGGAATTCTCTACCAAAGGAGACTGAGACAGCGATTCAATAGTTAACTTTAAAAAGGGGTTGGATATATTTTTGAGTAAAAAGGGCATTCAGACTTATCCTGAATAATTAGAGAGGATTGATCCAGGGAGGAATTGTGTGCCAGTATCTGGGGTCAGGAAGGACTTATATTTGTCCCTCCTTTTGAGACAATAGGTTATGTTTCAATGTTTTTGTTTTCTGTTTGCCTTCCTCTGGATCAATTAAAACTAATTCGCATATTACAGATCAGAGAGATCTAAAAAGGTTGAACTTGATGGACTAAAGTATTTTTTCAACCTTAATTACTATGGGCCTCATTCTATTATCGGCCGCAGCCGTTGCGGGGCCGCAAGGACCGGCCGCAAGCTATTTGCCTATTCTATTCCCTTACGGCCGGAGGCTCCGGCAGGCTTGCGGCCGGTGCCTTGCTATCTCTTGCGGCCGCTCGCGCCAGAGGAAAGCCTTTGATCTGAAACGGCCGCAAGAGTTTTGCAATTCAATTGCTCCGGGAAACCTCTCTGCAAGGCTAAAAGCGAGCCGCAGTTACTTGCAGGAAAGAGGTCCCGCTAGCACCAATTAAGCACATAAAATAGCCCAAATAAAGCCATCCTGCACTTTGAGAAGACTATAAAGGGATTTTAGGTGTTAGAAAAAATAGCACATAATTATCCTGTACTCAAATCCGTAAAATATTTAATTTTTAATATCCGTAAAATATCCATGTAAAAAGTCCAGAGTGCTTGGAGCACTTCAGACCCGCCCACGCCGCAGCCGGAAAATAAACAGTTAATTTGAACTCGGGTTTGGGCAGATGTGCAAGCTTGAGAGTGGGTTCCTTTTAATCCTCATGTCCCCCAATATGATCCCTAGCATTTACAGAGCTGTACAGTGCAGGCTTGAATTTATTTTTCAGTTTTTAGATTTCACAGATTATGGCCGGTTCCAAGATATGCGGCCGGCCGTAAAAGGAGATCCTTGCGGGGCCGTATAATAGAATCGCGAGTTAACTGAACCCCCGCAAGGAATCGCAGCCTTACGGACGATTTACGGCCAATAATAGAATGAGGCCCTATGTAACTATGTAATTGTGCTCCTACTGCAATACCCTCCTTGCTGGCCTCCCCATCTCTCGTCTGTCTCCCCTCCAATCCATAATGAACGTCTCCGCTAGACTCATCTTCAATACCAAACAATCAGTGTCTGCAGCTCCTCTCTGTCAATCACTCCGCTGGCTTCCCATAGCTTCCCGAATCAAATTTAAAATCATGACCCTAACGTATAAAGCTCTCAACAACAGTGCACCCCCTTATATCTATGCTATTGTTTCAAAATACTCTCCCAACTGCCCCCTTCGTTGTGCTAACAACCTTCTTCTTTCCTCCTCTCATCACTCCCGTCTTCAAGATTTCTCTTGTGCTGCCCCTACTATTTGGAACTCTTTGCCCCGCTCCATTAGACTATTTTCGTGCCTCAAAACCTTTAAAAAATTACTAAAAACACACCTGTTTAAAAAATATTATCTGCACACTCCACAGCTTAATAAAACTTACACCCACAATCTACAGTACAACACACAGACACCTCAACTTGACTGAACAAATTGCTTTCACACCACCATCTTGCATTTGTCACCCTCTTGTATCACACCTAAACCCTTAGATTGTACGTTTACGGGTTTTCAATCTTGTGTCAGTGCCTTGGAAACAATCTCTATGTACATTTGATTTTAAGCTCAAAAACAGGCCCCCCATTCTTTACAAGGTGTTAAGTTTGTTTTTTGCCATGTACTAAACCCCTGTACAGTGATACGGAATATGTTGGCGCAATATAAATAAAGATAATAATAATAATAAAATAAAAATATGTAATTATATGTAGACCTGACCGTCTCCATTGTTTCTCATAGAATTCCCTCTGTCTGTCATGTATCAACTTTAAAGGTTTCTTCTTGTTCAAAGGGCAGATAAGCCTATGTCAGTTGCCTATGGTATAAAAGTGCAAATAGCACTAGACTGTAAATGAGCTAATCTCAGTCTTCAAAGTTACTTCCTACTTACCACTTGGAGGTTTAAATATTAAACACTAAATTTCTAACATTAAGAAAATATGAACACCCTCCAACTTATACCTGTTTTATCCAATTCTAAATTACACCAGTGGTAGACATTATAAAATACCATAAACAAGGCCAATATAGCTTCAAACATGAATAGGAGACTCATTTAAAGTTTTTTTATTTAATTAATAATAGTTTTTAACACAAAATACGATCCCCATGACAACCGGGAAGGGAAGTCCAGCAGTCATGGCGGTAACCCCCGAGGAAATCAAGAAACGTGCGTCGGGTTAGACGCAGCAACGTGGGACGCGTGTAAGTGACGTCATCGCGAGGCGTCCTAACCGCGATCTACACGCCAAGGGAGCTGTACAGAGTCTCAAGGACACAAAGATAATCTAACAACTTAGAATTAGAAACTGTCCTACGAGTCATTCTGATCTCCCAACAGGCTCTAATTACAAGAGAAGAATAATAACAGGGATATTCGAGAGATGAAAAATAAAGAAGATATTCACTTTGGAATAAGATGAATTATAGCACTTTTTAACACAGTTCATTATGAGTCATATCCATTGACTCGATACGAGCACTTTAGGGATACTATTCTCAGCACTGCCACTTTATAATAGCACTTTAACATAGCACTAAATAAGTTCAAGCGCCTTATATTTATTTGCATCAAGAAAGAATCTCCATGTAATTCCTGTTTCATATTGCAGCGTTTTAATATTTTAACGTTTTTTTAAACCAAATTATTAAAAGCTAAGTTTTATTATAATTGGGTCTCTTTAAAGAATTGGGATCTATAGGTGTGCACAACAAAAAGGGAACCTTTTTCTCTAAGTTATCTGTAACTTCCTACTTAATAAGAAGCAGTCATGGATAGGGAATACCTAATTACACAACAATGGAGGTGGACTGGGCTACATACAGTTGCATTATAGGTAATCGATTTAAAGGTCCTCCTCTACCTCTCCATATTATTTACTACTGATAAGTGTTGTAACTTCCTAAGAGTTCACAGGGATAGCACATGCTCACAGTGATTTTTTTATTTATTTGGCTGTTAGTCTGAGAACAAAATCCAAACAAACTAACTTCTGTTCCAGATAGAGTTTAAAGAACCACTGTGCAATGGAAAAAAAATGTAAACTTTGAGTTAGACTAAGGGCAAAAAAAGAATTAATAGTAGTGCCTCTTCTGGATCCAGGAGGTATCCATGATACTTTGGTGGAAGTTGTATATGTGAGAGGGATTTACATTTCTGGAGAGCATGACTTACATTTTTCTGATGGGGAAGGTGTGTGATGTAAATTTTAATCAAATCTATGTCACCACCTGTCTATCCAACATCTCCTCCTGGATGGCTTCACACAATGTAAAAATATACATGTCAAAGACCTTGATCTTAATAATCCCACAACCTACCACTTCCCCAGTTTCAGTAATTACCTTTACATTTGGCAAATGCGTAATCACACCTACACCACAAGTCAATTCCAAGTCTTTCTCTCTCCCCAACTAATCGAGTGGTAAAGCTACTGTTGGAGCAGCAGTTGCAAAGCACCAGGGCCCACAGCAGGGTATAGGCCCTCTACTATCTGCACTCTTCATTTATTAGAGTGATCAGATCAAATACATATACTTTGGACTTTTTTTTATTGAACTCTGTGGTGGGTATAGAGAAGTTCAAGATGGTTCCCCAATTTATTTTGCACCAGGGGCCTCCACTCACTAGCTGAACCACTAATTACTTACCACAATCTGCCTATTTCATCTTTGAAACATCTCTGAAATCTGACAATTTTTCGCACAAAAAACAACCAGAATCCTAATTCAGTTGTTGATCATTTCCCATATAGACTACTACAACTCACTCCTAACTGACCATCCCCTTACTAGTCTCTCCCCACAGGCTCATACTTCTAACCAATCATTTCTCATCTGCTGCCCCTACCCTGCCAATCTCTTCAGTGGCTTACCATACCCACTAGAAGTAAATTAAAAATCCTGACACCCACCTACAAAGCCATCAACAACACTGCACCCTCCTACATATCAGATCGAATCTCCAGATACTCCCCTAACCCCTCTCCCCCCCAGCTCTTCCATTATATGTCTCTTGTCACCTGTCATCGCTTCCTCACACTCTCGTCTCCAAGACGTTTCTAATGCAGCCCCCGATCTCCGATCTGTGGATTTCTCTACCCCTTTCTTTTAGACTCTCCCCTACTCTTCATAGCTAAAAACTTATCTTTTCAAAGAAGCCACCAACTTGTTCCTAATATCAGTAATTCAAACAAGACAGTGACCCCCTCATGTGCCTCACTGGGCAACAGACGAGCAACCTCCTCCCTTTTGTCTATACCCTTAGCCTGCTTACACTGTAAGCCCTTACAAGAGCAGGGCCCACTACACCTTCTGTATGGACCTTTTGCCATATTTGTCTTACGTACTCACTGTATCCTCTGTATTTAGCTCTATGGAATATTTTGGAGATTTATAAATAAAGGATAATAATAATAATTATCTAACAGATACTCCTTTCCTCCTCCCCATCCCTCACCTATAAATAAAAAGTACACTCCTTATGATCAAAGACAAGACGGGAATGCTCCATTCATAAGCAGTCTTCAAAATGTATTATTTTCTTTAAAAAAATGTTTTTATGTTCATAACTTGATACACACTGTATTTCACAAGCAAATGTATTTTTTTTATTGAACAACAATGGCCTTTAAGAGAAAGCTCAGTTTTAGAAGTCAGGTTGTGTTTATATCAGCAAGTCCACATAACCTTACAGTGCTAGGGATCTGCTACTTATAGAGCCTTTTGCAAGCTAAAAACCGCTTACGTATTACGGGCTTGAAAACTTTGCGGTTGTTAATCCCGGAATTTGCAGCCTCCCAAAGTCTTTGATCTTTTTACGTCTGCAATAGTTCTGATCACTAAAATCGCTATTCAATTGCTACAATTCCTCAAGCCCGCAAATGTTTTCACACCCGTAAACGGCAAATGTAGGAGAAAATCCTAGTACTAGAGAGGATGAGCAAGAGGGTGATACACCTGTTCATAGCACTGTAAATGCAAATAAAAAATCAATGCTGCACTGTAAACGACGGGGAAAGCGATGAAAGACATTAGAATTAAAAGCACAACAGTCTCAAGCTCACAAATCGGCAATAAAAAAATTGTTTTTTATGTGTCATTTCGAGGTTATATCAATCTCGGGAATCAATGAGTTAATACATATCAAGCCACTCAAAGGGCTAGAACAGTATTAGTATTTATTTGGATTATTTTGTGTTCTGCGGTTTTGCGAGTCCGAAACCCCAAATGCTAATAAATTGACATGTAACCTCCATGTTTTACTGCCGTAATTTTATTGCTTGTTTCTCATTTTATTGCTTGTTTCTAAATGGATAGGTACGGCCTTGCTTAATTGACCATGTTCCCGTCCTGAAATGCTACATACGAGTGCACGGTTTACTGTTTCGACTTTCGGCCCCTAACTTGCGGGCTTGTTCAATTGAATAGCACCGGAATTGTAGCAGAGTTCAAGCCCACAGACATATGGCCTGTATATTGCGGGCTTCTAATTGAATCGGGCTCATAGAGTCTAAGATAAGGTGCTAGACTACTCATAGACATATGCCCTTTGCAATTGAATCTACTGATACTTCAAGCAACCTACAATAGGGTGACCAGATGTCCCTGTTTTCAGGGGACAGCCCCCTGATTGAAACTTTTGCCTCCAGAAGTCCCCAGATTTCAGGAAAGGAAGGTAGGAATTCCATTAGATAATAGCTGTTGGGGACTTAAGATTTCGTATTGACTTCATAGTTGGGCTGCTACACCTCCTTCTTTTCTTCCCCTACAAGGTTCCTGGGTGTGTGCTCAAGTCAGTCCGTATGTGTGTTCAGTCCACCATGTACAGTAGATATAAAGATTTCAGTTTGTTTTTCAATTGAGTTGTACAGTTTATAGGTCACATTAAAGGTGGAAAAAGTTCTGAAATGATTTATCTTTGTCTCATTTTTTTTACAGCACAGAAACCTGACATTTTAACAGGGGTGTGTAGACTTTTTATATCCACTGTATGTGTACAGTGTGTGTGTGTTCCTTGTGTACATTGTGTGTGCCCTGTGCAGTACCAATTTAGCGTGCTTGTCAAGAGCAAGTGTATTAGTACAATATTAAAATATACATTACTACTTTATTAGTCAATAGCAAAATTAAAATCCTGTGCTGTTTCCTTCCCACACCAAGTTCAGATGAAGTCCATATATTTTCAACACCCCTAGTGATTTTAAGATGCTTCCAAACATAATCGTTCAACAATTATATCAGAATTTTAGACTTTATTCCCACACCATTATTGATAAATAATTTGGGGATTTTAATGAATATTGCACTGAGGAACTTTAAAAGAGATATGGTAAGATTTTGAGGGCCATTTTTTCTTTTGCTTAGGCGATTTTCGTGTGTGTAAACTCAGTAAATTTGACTTAAATTGAGGTGTAACTTTACTTGCAGAGGTCCTGGGTGCCCCCCCCCCCCCCCCTCCTTGCTGTTAGTAAGCATTTTATGTCATTTTTGTGTGTATTTATTGTTTTTTTTTAAGTTTTCAGCTGCGTGTGGTTTGGCCTTTAAGGTCGTATTTTTGTGAGTTTGTAATGTAATGTCTCGCGGCTTGTATTTTTTAGTGTAAGTCGGTAATTTTTTCGTTTTAAGCCCTGCCGGTTGTATTTTTTTGTGTAAGTCCTTGTTTAGTCATTGCGTGTTAGATGTATTTTTTCAAAGTCCCGCTTCTGTGGGTGTTTGTAACCGCTTGCGAGGCGCCGCAGAGCCTCCACCTTCGCAAATATGGCCCCTCGCTTTGCTTGACAGCGTTTCGTAGTTTAGCAAATATTATATGTGGTGTATACAAGCTGCAGCCATATCAATGTTTCAATGTCATCCTTCTTATTGTCTGTTCATTTATAGGATCACTGTAGTGTTTAGTGTTTTTTTAATAACCGATTAATAATAAATCAATACATACTTAAAGAAAGTAACAAAGACAAGATGGAATCTTTTAACTTCAACATCAAAATGTTTTATGTTCAGCTGCTAATGTTGTTAGTTTGACACATACCTTAACAGAGTGCAGTTTTTCTTGTACTATAGTGATGATCATTTAACAAGGTTCATGGAAATATTCTCCAATTACTTTGTGTGAATAAAATACACTACATCAATATTGTACCAATTGGCTGCAGCTTTTCATACCGATTCCGTAACCTGTTCCGTAATGAAATATACCCCCCACCCCCCTGCACCCCATGCTTCTAACATGACAAGGTCTATCAATCATTACACTGTGCTGACCCTTGGGCTCTGCAGAGTTTGAGTAGATCCTACAGCCAGGTTTGGTTTAACATATCCCAGAAATATTACTCACTTTATAAAGTTAAATTTTCCCCTTAATTTTATATATATTCTAGGAGCCGCGAAGTCTCCTGGTGTATGATCTCACCCATAATAAAAATGAGCTGCTTCAAATTATTACATAAAAATGTTAATATTAAGAGACGTTGCTTGAGAGCCATTCATATTAATTCAGCTACAGCTGAACTAAAGTCTGGGCCCTTTAAAAGACTGTTTCAAGTACAGTGGTACCTCGGTTCTCGTCCTTAATCCAACCAAGCATTTGGTTCTTGTAAGCACAGGCTGCACATTTGTTCTTCCAGACACAGGCTGCAGTTTGGCTCTTACAGACACAGGCTGCACATGGGTTCTTTTCAGATACAGGCTGCAGGTTGGCACTTACAGACATAGGCTGCACATGTAATCTTGCAGACACAGGCTGCACATTGGCTCTTTTCAGATACAGGCTACAGATTGGCACTTTTCAGATACAGGCTACAGATTGGCACTTACAGGCAGAGGCTGCACATGTACTTTTGCAGACACAGGCTGCACATTGTCTCTTACAGGCACAGGATTCACATTGACACTTAAAGACACAGGATGCACATTGGCTCTTATAGACACAGGCTGCACATTGGGACTTATAGGTACAGGCTGCAGATTTCAGTGCATATACAAACATATCGCAATGCATCTTCAGGCAGTCTGCTGCCCCCTAAAAATATACTGCCCTAGTCCTGGGCCTCATGGGACTAGACAGAAACACACCCCTGGTTTTCTACCTTTATTCATTGAGTCTATAGACTTCCTCTCAGACATCTCATTAAATGCTTTCAGAAGAGGAAGATTCCCCTAACACAGTCAGCAAATAAAAGGCAAAATGATTTGCCAGACTGAGCAATGAAGTATACGTACATTTCATTTTTTTTTTATAATCAATTTGGTAAGAAGAAACTTTACAATGTTAGCGTTTACATTCAAGATATACAGTAAAGACATACAAAAAAAAATTACATCACATTTGTTAACAAGTTCAAGACGAAGAATAGTGAATATCCCATGCTTTCCACTTAGTATCAATATTTTCCTCAATATCATTAATGTCTTTATATCCTTTTCAAGGGTACGATCTCTATGGACAGGTCTCTCCACTTCTTGCCATGGCGGATTGATTTTCAAATCTTTACTACGTGCCATTTAGCAGATAGCAGGATACGAGAAATTTAATATCTACACTCCAATGGTATTTGATCCATATTAATGTGGAATAATATAAATTCTTAAGCATACTTAAATTTCTAGAAGTATAATGTAACAAAATAGCTTCTACCTATGTTTATTATTTTGTGGCTATAAATATAATTGATTGTATCTTGTGATGGCTTCTAGTGGCATAACACTATAGTACGATGGTCAACACCCCACAACATAGGGCTCTTTACTCATTCCCAAATCAGCTGTGAATTCGGATCAGTATATGTTTGATTAATTTCTTCTGTGTTCTCACAAACATCACTCTGCCTTCAATAAAATCCTAACTTCTAGTAACAATAAAAGGCAAAATAGGTAACGGTGACCTGTCTCCAGGGCACACCATCTTCAGCGCGCATGCTGAAGTCGCGCCGACATATGGGCTCCGACAATTGGGCAGCACACAAATGTACACTGGACTGCCCAATTGTTGGCACCCATAGGTCGGCGCGACATCAGCACGCGCACTGAAGTCGTGCTACCGTCTCCAGCCATCAACTGATCTAGGAGAGCAAATTACACCAAAGTCAAGGATTGATGAATGCTTATGAGATTACTATAGTAGACCAATGTGTTCCTATATTTTTAGAATATACTACTTTGAAGAACCACATTTGAAAATAGGCTACATGTTGTTAAATAAAAATGCAATAACCCAACCTTTAATGTATTACCTTTTTATATGAAGTTCTGCTTTTGTGATACCTACCATTTTGATTTCTGTTTATCAACTTCCTGAGGTGGGAGGAGGCTCTGAATTCACAGGAAACTTCTTTCTGCACAATGGCATCTATATCTGCCAGTGCTCTTTTATTAAAAAGACAAACCCAGCTGAGAATGTAATAGACTGAATCAGATGAGGAAGGAAAGGGAAGACTGCATTAAAAAATAATTGCGACTAAATTAATTTTTGCTTTTTATAATAATTCTTCCCAATGTCAGCTTAAATATTTAAAATACCATACAGAGTGATCCTTTCAATGCCTGGTTGAGCACTGCAAACATTCAGTGGCCCTATAACACCTTCAGTATCAACATTGTGTTTCTCAGGCCATGATAAAGTTAAAGGGACCCCGTCACCCCGTCAGTATTTTTTTTTTTTAAAAGAGCATTAAAAACTGGCAATACATTGTGTTAGCAGTTATTTTCCACAGTAACTAATTTCTGAAATATTTAGAATTGATTTTGCAGCTATATGTGCTTCTCAGAGTGCTTGTTAAGGGTGGTAGAAGGGTCTAGCTGCCTGATAACATTGCAGGTCTTTATTTGGCCACTACAGAGACAGTTGATTAGTATTCACTGCTTTGACCTGAGTTTGATTCCAGTCAGGGAACCAAGAGGTCACACTACCCTGAAGCCATGCAGGGTTGGACCTGGCCAGTACTTGGATGGGAGACCACCTGTTGTATGCTGTGGCCCATCAGAGAAGGAACTGGCAACCCACTGTAGTATATCTGCCATGAACAGCAAGTGGATCAGCATGGTGTGTTACGGTCCATGAGGTCACGGAGAGTTAGACCCGACTGAATGATGCAAACACACACAGACAGGCAAACAGACTGTAATCCTATTTAGCACATTATTAGTACATCAAAGCAGCCAATCAATATATGTGAGCCGCTCATTCGTATGGCAGCAACAACATGGATCTTCCTAGGATTTATTTTAACATGGATCTTCCTAGGATTTATTTTACTTTAGAAAAAATGGATAACACAACATATAGGCATTTTTTTAATGCTCTAACCTTGATTTTGTGGCGATAGAGTCCCTTTAACACTATTTTTATATCCTCGCACAAATCACATAAAACAGGTGCTTGTAGAATTGTTGGCTCCAAATGATTGTCTTGGAAGTGCAGGACGGATGTGGATGCAGAGCCCATGAAAGCTGTGTGTGTTCTCTGTACACACAAGGGGTTAATGATAGGGAAGGAGCTGCCTTATCACAGGTTACAGGCTGCTGCTGCTGATAACTGCTGCACAGGCATGAAAAGGGCTTTTGTCCCGGCTGCAGGTCACCTGGAAACTTGCCCCAAGAGCCTCAATCGCCCCAGCTCACTGCTGCCAAGCCAGCCGCACTCTGCAGCATGCCATGGAGGTGTGATAACGAGAGTGCTTCCACACTGGGGGTAAAGTGGGTGAACCCAGGGGGACATGCTAGATTAGTTGACTTATTTTTTGTTGTAAATAAAATTAATAGGACATTAAAATTATTTTTTTCTTTGTTGCATTTGAAAGATATTATTTGTAAATATATTGCAGTTTTCAGGGCACAATAAACTGATTGGTCTGGGGGAGCCTGCTCTAGTTAGCCAGTGAGCTGTAATGTAGATGAGTGAGTCATCCCTGTGTGCCAATGGGATCTACATACTACTGTATACTCTGTGTACTTTCTGTCAAGGGAGTAGTATCAGATGTATTAAATGAGAGGCAAAAAAAGCCTTATGGACTGTAGCACACTAGGCACATTTGTTAGTCACTGCCCCCGGAAGTTCCTCAAGCTCATGTTCATTGTTTCAATGGCCTCATCTCTTCCTCTGTTGTCCTCTACTTTGTGTGCTTTCAATCTTTCCCAGCAACAGAGTCTTCTCTAGGGAATCCTGTCTTCTCATGATATGTCTAATATATTTGAACATCAGTCTCATGATCAAATCCTCCAGTGAACAGTTTGTTTTTATTTCCTGTAGTATTACCACCACCATGCTTCGCAGTGAGATGTTCTTCACAGGTTGAAGATCAGTGTTGTTTTCGTGCCACACACAGCATTTTGCCACGGCCAAAAAGGTCAGTTTGGTTTCATCAGGCCAGAGAACCATGTACTCGCTGTGTCTCCCTCAGGCCTTTTGGCAAAATCCAAAAATATTTTGATATGAATGTTTTCAGCGACTTCTTTTCTTCTTGTCACTCCACCAAAAAGCCATCTGGGTTATAGTTGTTTCATGGGTGGTTATCTGCAGCTCCTTTAGAGTTACCATTCGCCTCTTGGCTGCTTCTTAGGCTATCACCCTTCTTCCACGGTCAATGAGTTTTGGTAAATGGCCCTCTATAGGCAGAGTAGTGGTTGTGCCTTCTTCTTTCCATTTTTAATAATTAATTTAACATTAAAATATGGATGTTTAAAGTTTGGGATACTTCTCTTATAACTCATCCCAATTGGTGTTCCTCATGAATTTAATCCAGGACTTATTTAGAGCCCTATTCAATTGGACAAATTGCAATTGAATGAGGGCCAATATCGGGAAATCAGTGAGACAAGGTTGTATATTGTCACCTTATTTATTCACCTTATACTCGGAGTACATCATGCGTAAGGCTGGGCTAGATCAATCCAAACTTGGAATCAATATTGCTGGAGGAAACATCAACAACCTCAGACACGCCGATGATACTACTCTGATGGCTGAAAGTGAGGAGGAACTAAAGGACCTATTGATGAGGGTGAAAGAAGAGAGTGCAAAAGTTGGCCTGCTGCTCAATGTTTAAAAGATGAAGATCTTGGCAAATGGCAATCTCAGTTTCTGGCAAATAGATGGGGAAGAAATGGAGGCAGTGGCAGATTTTATTTTCTTGATCTCTTTCGTAAAAAGTAAAGATATTACACTATCAAGAAAGTTCTGCATAGTTAGACCTGTGGTTTTCCCAGTAGTAACATGCGAGAGCTGGACCATGAAGAAGTCTGAGAGCAGGAGAATTGACGCCTTTGAATTGTGGTGTTTGAGAAAACTGCTTTGAGTCCCTCGGACTGCAAGAAGATCCAATCAATCCATACTACAGGAAATCAAGACAAACTGTTAACTGGAAGGTATGATCATAAGGCTAAAGCTCAAATATTTGGGCCATATCATGAGACGGCAGGATTCACTAGAAAAGATTCTGATGTTGGGAAGGATTGAAGGCTCACAAAGAAGGGGACGCTGAGATGGATAGGTGGGCTCAGAGGGGCAGTGGCTGACAGATGACTAGCATGCTGCGGCCCACAGGGTCATGGAGAGTCAGATACAACTGAACGACTAAACAACAAGAAAATAAGTATATGCCTGTTGTTTGCAGAGAATCAGGGCACTTTGTTTTTTTTCCCTATAGTATATATATAGGGACATCAGCATGAGTGATAATGTTACAGGATAGCAGTGGCACAAAAATGATCATATACAGTGGCATAGGGGTACTAAAAAGGTAAATCTTACCCTGTCTGATGCATCTCTTTATGGGAGTAACATAATATACAGTACTCTGTAATTAGTTAGATATGTAACGGAAAAAAATATATGTAGTTGATTTGTTTCAAAGCGTTATCAAATATCACAAAATATGCTTTCACTAAAAGCTAGAAACATTCTGGTAGCTAATTGAAGAAATCAGACGGCAGCAAATGTTCCCAATGTGAGGGATCACAATACAATATGTGATCAGGATAAAAGGAAAATAAAAGGCCCGTCTAAGTGGGTCTGGGACTTAAAATATTCACTTCAAAAAGATTTTTCCTTTGTGTAAACTGCCAGAGTGTCGGCAGAACAGCAAAGAGAGGAAGAGGGGACAGAGAGATACAGTACTGAGGCAATTCAAACCAGATACACGATAAGGTTACGGTGGGTAATAATCTAACTAAAACCACCCAGCATACAGGATAGGGATCCGGCTCACATCTGGGCCAAATGTGCAAACTTTCCACACACAAAGAGAGATTCATTTCATAAGAGAGATGCCCTAATGTCTTGGAGACAGATACTCTGCCAGGGATGCTCTGACAAGTCTAGGCCTCTTATTGACGTGGGGCCACCAGATCTCTTGTAGTCAGGCCTTTAAAGCAGTGGCTCTCAACCATTTTGACCTGGGCTACCATCCAATGCTCATTGGGATCAGCTTTAAGAGCCAGAAGGTTTTGAACCTGATAAGCATACATTTGACACACTACATTTTTATTTTTATACTGATTTGAATACAGTACATTTAAACTCCAGTAAGTTAATGAATAATCTAAATTAATCAAGAATCTCAGCTTTAAAGAATTAACTGTAACTTAGGAAGATCATCGGGTTCCCTGGTGGTCCAGTAGTTAGGATATGACCTGGGTTCGATTCGAGTCAGGGAATCAAGAAGTCCCACCACCCTGAAGCCATGCAGGGATGCACCTGGTCAGTACCTGGATAGGAGACCACCTAGGTATACCAGCAGCTGTATGCTATGGCGCACTGGAGAAGGACCCGACAGCCCACTCAAGTATCTCTGCTATGAAAACCAAGTGGATCAGCATGGACATAAAGATGTGCATGGTGTGTTACGATCCATGAGGTCACAAAGAGTCGGTCCCCAGTCTGTCCTGTAGAGTGGGAGAGCATGTCCTTTTTCAACAATACAAAGTCCTTTTTGTCCCAAAGTAACTAGCTCATCACTTTTCTTCTGCAGTCCAAAATATACCCTCATTATCTGTACCTTTATAATAAATTAATCCATCTCCAGTTCTCTCCTGCAGTATTTTTAAAAGCTTAAAACCATAGTGCAGCCTTTTAAAGATATTTTGCTCCATATATGTGTCCCTTCAAGGTTGTCTGTCACTATGTACAGAGTACAGTGTGGTTCAGTGGTTCTCAGCAGTTCCTAGGACCAGTAATGGACTCTGAGACCTTATCTGCTGGTACTTAGGAACAAAGCAGGATGAGGAGAGCCTAACTCTTTATACATTCCACTCCCATTAGTCTAAGTTATAGTCTATAGGTAGAGTACGGATTAGCATATCTGTAAATTACTTTTCTTTCTTATTGGGTAACAGTAAAGAGAATTAAAACTACAGCTGCTGTTCTAAAGTGTGACAGTTACGTTCATGTTCTCTGTTCTTCAGCAGCTCATGTCACGTAGCATACACAGGTCTTAGGTGGAACTTCTCCTTTAGTTTAGATTAAAGCATGCTGTAATGTTTTGGAGGGCTCCCTGGTGGTCCAGTGGATAGGATTTGGTGCTTTCACCACTGTGATTTGGGTTCGGTTCCAGTCAGGAAACCAAGAGGTCACACCGCCCTGAAGCCATGCAGGGTTGGGCCTGGTCAATACTTGGGTGGGAGACCACCTAAGAATAAGATGAGCTCTATGATGTGGCACACTGGAGAATGAACTAGCAACCCACTCCAGTATCTCTGCCATGAATACCAAGCGGATCAGCATGATATGTTGCGGTCCATGAGGTAATGGAGCGTCGAACACGACTGAACGACGCAAACACAAACAACGTTTTGGAATATTGCAGTAGTCCTTAAAAATATTATAAATTAAATCACTGGCGAATATAAGCTTGTGATTATGTTATCCAACTACTTCCTAGTACTTATCTGCATCTTTGCTTAGCCAGCTTTCATGTGGCCTCTTATCTAATTTTATTACACAAGGCAGAGCGTATACTACTAATAAACTGCAGACATCGAGTCCCTGTGCACATACAAATAAACATAGTTACAACTGGTTATTAGTAACATTCTGAGTGGAAGTGTTAGATAATAGAGCTTTAGAGAGGGTGTGAAGCATACATTACAACAACATGTCTTCCGACTCAACTAATGACTAATCTCACATTAATAATTATCTCTCCTTTAGGAGATGAAAAACTGCAAGAACATGCCCAGTTGATATAGATTAAATAGGGCCTGACAAATCCCAGTATCTAGGGATTGGTGGTTCCTGAAACATTACTGCTGGCTCCTACTATATATATATATATATATATATATATATATATATATATATATATATATATATATATATATATATATATATATATAGTAAATACATAGTACATTGGTGCTCACATTTGAAAAATGTCTAAAATAAGTTAAAAGACGTATATCATTCTCAGAATTCCAAGAAATACACTGCACTCTGGGAACCTCGGCAGGGACATGCAAGCGTGCCCACAAAAGCTTTGCTCTTTAATCCAATACCATATAGATAGATAGATAGTTGTTTATTATTCCCAACTGAGAGAGAGAATTAATCACGTAAGATAAAGTAATTAGGAGAGATGTAGGTTCTATTGATGTCATTTATACTTTAGGTACCTAACTTTCAAACTCAGTTATCTAACATTTTCACAGAAATTTTAAACAACTGAATTGTAATTATATTTACGTGTACTTTTCATTTGTGCTATAACTGGGACATTTGTTGTGTCACTTTAATTGGCTGGATTTTGTCCATTTAATTGATATTATTCAGTAATAAACTAGGAATGATATTCCGTTACAACCGCTGATCCACATTTGTGCAAAGGAACAGAAACTTAAGAAACTTCACAGCCAACTAACTGCAATGAGTAATCAAGAGGGAAAAGACAAGGCAATTTGTAAAGAAAATGTGTATTTTTTTGGACCATGTACACGGGACTATTACTCAGGAAAATATTTCATATTTTCCCCAGTGTGTGGCAAAGGGCCAGAGTAGTGGCTCAGACGGCAAAGGCACCTGCTCCAAACATCTGGGTGACCTCACAGTCACAGGTCTGAGCCCTGGCACGGTCTGCTCGGACCTTCATCATTCCAAACTAGGCTTAAATGACTCAATCGCAACACATAATAACCACAAATCATATGTTAGCCCATCTGTCAGTGTAATAAATGGGATGACCTATGCTGGGAACGTGTGATAAATTCATTTTTAGGCAATTCCCGTTTAAGCACAGGTAGGTAGGTGAAAATAATTGAGGCACTTATTGACACACCTGTAATCCAATGAGAAATTTGGGAAATATGATGTGATAACATTGATAAATAGATTTCCAATAAACTATTCCCATTATCATATATATAGTTGTGGTTGTTATGATTTGTTGGTCACGCTATGTTAAAAGTTTCAGGCTTGTGCTTGCGCAATGAGCACCAATAGATTTCATTGTGGGCATTGCGATGAGTGCCAAAGGCGCTCATTGCGTGGCCCGTACGTGACTGTAATGGCCCTCCCTGCAGCACCCAGTCACCTCCTGCGACCCCCACTCGGCCTCCCTACAGCCCCCATTCACCTCCCACGTCCCCAACTAACCTCCCGCAGCCCCCAGTAGCCCCACACGCCTCCTGTGCCCCCCCCCCCGCCTCCCTGCGGACCCACTTTGCCCCCTGAGCGGCCCCTTGAACCCCTGCTCCCCAAGCGGTGCCCACTCGTCCACCTGTGGCCCCACACACCTTCCTGCAAGCCCACATACCTCCCTGTGGCCCCCACTTGCCTCCCTGTGGCCCCACATGCCTCTCTCCAGCCCCCACTCGGTCCCCTCCGGCCCCCACTCTGCCTCCTCCGGCCCCACTCGGCCCCTGCGGACCCTAATTTCCTCCCTCATCACCCACTCACCCCCACTCTACCTCCGGCGGCCCCCTTGCCCCCAATCTACCCCCTTTCCCCCAATCTGTATTCTGTGTCTGTAAGAGCCAACCTGCAGTCTCTCCCTTTAAGAGCTCAAGTGCAGCCTCTCCCTGTAAGTGCCAATGCGTAGCCTGTGTCTTTAAGAGCCAATGTGCAACCTGCTTCTGTAAGTGCCAATCTGCAGCCTGTGTCTGTAAGTGCCAATCTGCAGTCTGTGTATGTAAGAGCCAATGTGCATCCTGTGCCTTCCAGTGCCAATGTGCATCCTGTTCCTGTAAGAACCAATGTGCAGCCTGTGCTAAAAAAAAAAAAAAGTGCAGCCTGTGCCTGTAAGAACCAAACTTCCTAGCCATAACCTGTCTCCTCCTTCTCCTCCTCTACATCACCACCATCCCATTGGGCCCTCAAGTCCTCTCAGTACAGTTAAAGTGAAGTTACATTTTATGTTATTTGATGTAATTATTGTTTTTGCTTTATGTCTGTTTAGTTTTAAGATTTTGTATCCAAGTTCAAACTAAAATGGGAAAAATCTGGGGACCGGAACGGATTATTTCAACCTGTTTGTAACTCATGCTGCTGTCCTGAATGGATTAAGGACGAGAACCGAGGAAAAGATAGAGAGTAGGAGAGGGATAGAGAGAGGGTGAGAGAAAAATAGAGGGAGAGAGAAAGAAAGTGAGAAAGGGAGAGAGAAAGAAAGTGAGCGAGAGGGGAAATTATAGAGAGAGCGGAAGGTAGAGATTGAGAGAGGAGGAAGAGAGATCTGAGGGAGAGAGAGGGAGAGAGAGAGTATCCACGTATTGTGCTCCTTGTATTTCTCCTGAGGTTATGTTGAGGAAAATTACCATACTCACACCACTTTGTACTCCGACCCCCAGTCATGGTAACAAATAACAGAGTCCTCTGGTAATTTTCTCATTATTAGCGTTTATTAGACTGTGGATCAGTAGCAAAAACAGCCAAAAAATGTCTGCCACTGACTCACTTACTGACGACTACTGACAGAAATATATCCAGACACAGCTTTTATACTTGTTTTTATAAGACAATGAAATAATCCATCCCCCCTCCCCTAGAAGAATGGGGCATCCCATCCACACCCCATTGTTTAGACCAATGAAAGAGTATTTATACAAGGTAGTCCAATAGAATAGGGTCGCATGCAGTATACACGTGTTTAGTCATGCCTGGTACATCACCCTAGATACGCATAGCACATTGTCAGATATGGCATCCTTGAGCTATGGCCTTGCATATGATTGAAAAACATAATTTGTTTATGCTACAAAGTCATTGCTGTCTGTTAGCTGAAACTGCTAAGTTATGGGTCATGCAGACTTAACTATTTCATACCTAATGCCTAAATTACTGTTTCAGGGCAAAAATTCACAAGTGTCACAAAAGTGATGAATGATATATATATATATATATATATATATATATATATATATATATATATATATATATACAATACTGGCTGGCATTTTCAAGGCTTTGGATATCTTTTATATCATTTTCCATCTTTATGAAGTTCCATTACCTTTGACCAGTTACCGTCATACCTGGGATATCCCCAAAGCCCAACAAACCTGAAATAACGACATGACACCAATCTGGGTATAAAAACTGGCCACAGCTTCTTTATTAGACTTAACAGGTAAACCAAAACCAAATTTAAATTTACCAATATACCAACTAGTGCTTGCCCGCCCTACTTAGCCTAATACCCCTCAGGGGACCCCGTGCCCCTAGAGGCTCCTCCTCCTTCACCAACGTAGGAGGGCAAGCACTACCGCCCCCTGCTGTGACATATAAAACACGTACCATATATCTTACAAAACTTTTATGCATGTTTTTTTTTTTTTTTTTTTATTTTGTATATTTTTTATTTTTTTTTAATAACATTCCAAGATAGCGAAACAAGAGGGAGGGAGGGTGGGAACTAACCTACAGCTCCAGCTTTGGCTCATGTGTGGTCACTGCCACACACATCTCTTTAAGAAACTTCTGCTGAAACCCCTCCTCTCTCCCCTCTCTACCAATCAGAAACCACTCCTATCCTTTGCTTCCTTCTCTGGTCACCACCCACTCCCCTTCCACTTTGCTCTGCCGTGGGTTCATTGACCAGTTACCGTCATACCTGGGATATCCCCAAAGCCCAACAAACCTGAAATAACGACATGACACCAATCTGGGTATAAAAACTGGCCACAGCTTCTTTATTAGACTTAACAGGTAAACCAAAACCAAATTTTAATTAACCAATATACCAACTAGTGCTTGCCCGCCCTACTTAGCCTAATACCCCTCAGGGGACCCCGTGCCCCTAGAGGCTCATCCTCCTTCACCAACGTAGGAGGGCAAGCACTACCGCCACAAACGCACGTCACGTGCGCTCCGCCACCGAAGCTATGGCCCTTGCAATACTGTCCTTAATTGCATAAATAAACAAATTTAACCCAATTGGATTTAAGTGCACCCCATCTTTCATAAAATATCCCTCAACGTCAACTATCTCAAAGTCAACGTGCCTTATGGAGATCCCTCCATGCCTCCTAATGAAGCTCGACATTGCCTTGTTGACTCGCTTCCTACTCCTGTCCATCGTTGCCCCATCCATGGGAGCCCTCCACTTCCTACGCTGTATCATTTCTGACCATACTATCACCAAACCCGGGAAGAGAGCCAACAAGCGCTCCACATCACGCTTCATTATCCTGATCAACTCCTTGATTGGCATGTTGCCTAAGTCATTTCCCCCAGCGTGAACAAACAGCACCTCGGGCCCTTCAAACATTCTGGCATACCCCGCTATATGCTCCACCAGCTTGTGCCACTTAAGCCCTCTAACCCCCAACCCCCGGAGTGACACCCGATCTGAAGGGAATCCCAGCTGCAAACCTCCATCCTTGATCCCAGCCTCCTTCCTGGTCCAGTAAATATACGAGTGACCCGTGAGCCACACCTGCCAGGTGGAACCTGTCATAAAGAAAGCCTTAATTACCAGTCACTAACTCTGGCCGAATATATGACCTGAAGCTATTAGACCCCCATCTACCTATTCTCTTAACCCAGTCATCCCCCATACCTGACCCCGCTGCCTCAGTTGCTGCCCCTATCCTAAACGAATGCGACCCAAACTGAGATGGTGTTAGCCCAATTCTACCCAATGTTAACTTGAGAACGGAAATGAACTGGAACTGAGATAAAGGACTCCCATCTTCGTGCATTAGGAAGGAACCCTGCTTCTTACCTCTAACTACCCTGAAACTAGTTACTAATTTACAAGGGCAGACTGCGAATGAAATAGGATGCAAATAAATGGCAGACCCCTTACCATAAATGTCGGTCTTCGACCGCCTAACCCATATAACCAGTGAATGACCCAAATCTTCTACATCCTGATCCTGAAGACCTCCCATAACTGTCTTGTTCCGGCTTACCAGTTCGCTAATCCGAAACGCCCCAAAGAAAGCGAAAAGGCCGTCCGAAACAATAGCGCCTCGTACTCAGATTTGCAAATTCCACCTAGCTCGCCATATAAGGATTGCAAAACTGCAAATGATATAGGCCTCCTCACATCCTTTTGCTTGGTCCCCCGTCTCATTCCCTTTAAAGCCTGCCTCACACAGAATTTTTTTGTGACGTCTGGCCTCCCCTGCAGCTTCAACATGAAGGCCAGGGCTGTTATCTTCCTACCTACCACGGACGGGGATATTCCCCGCTCCTGGCACTGCAGCATGAACGCGATGAGGGTACTCAGATCATTTACCTCACCGCCACTTTTTCTGGCTAATTCTTCCCCAAAAGCTTCCCACTCCAGCCACACTTTCTTATAACCCCTCCATGTGGTTGGTGCCAGCGAATTCTTTATCAACTCCCCTAGCTCCACGCTCCCATGTTCCATAAGTGGCGTGGTAACGGGATTCCTGTCTCGGACGCCGCTGGAGCCACCTGCCGGAAACGATCCCACTGTGACCGGGACAACGCATCTGCTATCACATTTTGAACCCCAGGTACATGCTTAGCCCTAAAGTTAATGTTACACTGCATGCACCTAAGAACCAACTGTCTGATCAATCTTATCACTGGCAGAGAGGAAGCCGACAGTGAATTGACCGCCTGAACCACCCCCATGTTGTCACAATGAAATATCAGCTGCTGGTCTCTAAGCTGATCCCCCCAAATAAACATTGCGATCACTATAGGAAAGAGTTCTAGGAATGCCAAATTTTTAGTTAGCCCTATTGAAACCCACTCCGGCGGCACCCCGAATCCGACGCTACTGGCTGCATCCGTAAAAAGGTCTATCTCCGAGTTGTTGACGGGAACTGCCGGTATAAAACATCTCCCGTTAAAAGAATCCAAGAACCTTAACCACACTTCTAAATCTTCCTTGATATCCCTGGTGACCCTAATAAAGTGATGAGGCTGTTTAACCCCAGCAGTCGCCAACGACAAGCGCCTAGAAAAAATCCTTCCCATAGGAATTATCTGACAGGCAAAGTTTAACTTTCCTATCAGAGACTGAAGGGCCTTAAGGGTCACTTTCCGGGCTCCCCGTGTTTCCTCCACTCTGGCCCTGAGATCGGTTATTTTATCGTCCGGCAGACGACACTCTAACCTCCCCGAATCACTTGTAATCCCCAGGAAGCTAAGCACTGTACATGGACCCTCTGTCTTTTCTCTCGCAATAGGGATCCCAAAGTCTTTCGCTACGGACATGAACACGTCCATCAGATCCCCACATACCTGAGAACCCCCTTGTCCAACAAAAAGGAAATCATCTAAATAATGGACTAGGGACTTGGATCCTGACTTGACCTGAACCACCCATTGAACAAAGGAACTGAAAGCTTCAAAATACGCGCATGATATAGAGCATCCCATAGGCAAACACAAATCGACATAATAGTTGCCTTGAAAGTGGCAACCTAGTAGATGCTGACTCTCCGCGTTTACCGGAAGCAATCTGAAAGCAGACTCAATGTCTACCTTTGCCAATAGGGCGCCCCTGCCTGCTAACCGAACGAGCTTTACGGCCTAATCAAATGGGGTGTACCTAACCGCTGACAAGTCCTTATCGATCTCATCATTCACCGATCCCCCTTTGGGGTAAGAAAGGTGATGAATCAGTCTGTACTTGCCAGGCTCCTTTTTGGGAACCACGCCTAATGGCGATAACTTCAAGTTTGGGACGGGTGGCTCCCGAAAGGGGCCAGCCATCCGTCCCAAAGCTAGTTCTTTTGTAATCTTTTCCTTAACGATGCCGGGAAACTGACCTGCCGATTTTAAATTAGGGGGAACGAACAATAGCTCAGGAAAAGTCTTAAAAGGAATAGAAAAACCGCCGTCAAAACCATCACGGATCAACTCCGCCTTTTTAGCATACCCTCTACGTATACCGTACATTTTTAACCAAGGAAGCATCCTTTCTAGCCTGATCGGCGTTCTCGCCTTTGGAAACAGGCTCAGACTGCCTTGCAGTTCCGCGCAATTTCTTGAAACACCGGAACAATGGGTGTGGATGCCCGCATTCCGAACACTCGTGCCTGAATCTGCAGGCAGATCCCCATTTGCATGAACTTTCGTTGTATAGGAAACAACATCCCTTCCTAACCGAGCTGGTGACCTGCTGCTGCCTATTACCGGACCCACGAAAGGACTGAGCCGCTCTGAGTGGGGTGACTATCTTCATCCATATGCCTACCTCCCTATCATCCCATCTCATTTCCTCCCTAACAGCCATCCTCTGCCTGAACTGTTCGTCGTACGCCCACCAGGCCATCCCCCCGTATGTCCTATGGATGCTGTCTATTTCGTCCTGGTAGCAGAATAGAGCACAGCAATATTCTGACTTCCTTTCCCCGACTATGCTTGCCAAGATTGAGAACGCTTGCGACCAATTCGCGAAGGTTTTTGGGATTCTCCTAAACCTACGCTTTCTCTCATCCTCTTCTTTTTTGCCCTCATACCGGGATGAGTCCTCCTTAACCTCAAAATACTGATCCAGCGGCAGCAAGGAAAATATTTCTATAAACTCCCGCTTCCATATTCTATCTTTTAGCTCCTGCGCTACGTGAACTCCCAGAGGACCTATCCTGCAGAGGGTGGGGGCTGCTAGCGCCGTATCCGCTACCACGATAGATGCCGAGTCACTCTTACCCGTTTTCTGGCTGTCCACCGCCCTCTCTGCCTGCCCCCTTCCTGCATCTACCAGCGTTGCTGGGACCCATGCCTGCGCAGCTGACTTCCCACCTTCTAACTTAGACAACACAGTCCTCAGGAGCTCCACTATAGTGTCTGATTGTGTTCCTTGTATTGATTGTGCTGTGTGTGTGCATGAGCCGTGTGCAAGGCACTCACCTCCAGAGTTAGGTGTTGCGGCTTTCCTGCACAACTCCGCCGGGAAAGCATCCCACCGTGCGGCAAGTGAACTTGATGGGTTGTTGTCGCCACTCCGCCGGCGTGTTGCTGCCGGTCGTGCTGATGACATCTGTGAACCTGTATAAAAGGCTGAGGACCTGTGTGATTGGTACACATGAGACATTCCTTGCCTCCCCCCCAAGGCCCTTTCCAGCCTGTGGGGCTCATCCCTGCCACTCCTCCTGCAGTGTAACTTCTGTGAGGTCTCCTCTCGCCGCCTTCCACTCCTGATCCTAACCCTAGTTCTACCAGGGGAGTAGCTTCTGCCTTGCCTTCCTCCATCTACTACCCCACTCTCCGACCTCTTGTCTGGGGATGAATTGTCATACCTCCCACCCTGCTCGTCGCTCTCTGCATCCTCCAAATACCCTGCAGCTGCCACTCCAGCCCTGGGCTCTATAGAAACTTCTCTCCTTGCCTGGCTTACCCGGCTACCAGGCCCCTCCACCAGTGGGGCCCTTTTGCGCCCATTCCCAGCTTGGGTTCTAGCCTGTAACCCCTAACCGCCTGGCCTTGTTGTGACAGGGTTAACCCGCCCCTCCCCATCAGGTTGTCTGTCCCCTGGGCTCCTCTGGGTGCTGAATAATCCATCTGACTGGGGGGGTGCCTGCTGCTGGCTCCTAATTCTCTGTTCTAGTGCCCTGGCTCCCCCCCCCCAGGTAGCTCCCTTCCCAGGCCTATGACCCCCCTGCTCCTAGTGAGCATACCCACCACCCTGGGTTGTGGCTGGTCCACACCCCCAGGTGGCACTGCCTCTTCCTGGGCTTGCTGCTCTCAGACCCAGCATCAGACCTCACTGCTGCAGGTGACCCAGTGCCTGTGATGATCACAGACCTCAGATCCCACGGGACCCGTAACTCACCCTTCCTGATGTCAGCGCCGTCCCTGCTGGCCTCCGCCGAGCCGCCGGAAGTGAGGCTGACGTCACTTCCGGTCACTCCATTTTCATCCCGCCGAGCTTCCTGGAGCCACGTGCCAGTTCCTGCTGCCGGACCACATGTTGTGCCTTCTCAGCAACTCCCAAACGGGGTACCTTCCGCCTGCTAGATGTTTCATCGGCGTGCCTCTTCGCCCGCGACTTCACTCCAGGCCCAGCATCGTTCAGACCAGCAGGAGGGACCGGCTGGCTCACTGAAGGGGCTGATGGACCAAGGCTCAGTCTTGCCGGAGGCCTGGTTCTTCTGGACGGACGATGCCAGGCCTCTTGAGGTAGGATGGCCGAGGTGGATGGGGGAGACGGAGATAGGTGAAGGAGGGGAGATCCAGGAGGAGGGAAAGGGGGGAATTGGGGATATCAGGGGATGGTTCCCTACTATAAATAGGAGGAGGGGTAGGTGGAACCATAGAGGGAGAACTATCCCTAGCAGGGGTAACTCTGGGGATGGAGGCCACTAACGCTGACAGCCAATCCTGGCCTTTTTCAGCTGCCGCCTCCCTAATCTGACCTAGCAGAGACTCCATGTCTGCAGATGACATTATGGTTAAATGGGGAATAATAGACTGTTACACAACTAACCTACAGCTCCAGCTTAGGCTCATGTGTGCTCACTGCCACACACATCTCTTTAAGAAACTTCTGCTGAAACCCCTCCTCTCTCCCCTCTCTACCAATCAGAAACCACTCCTATCCTTTGCTTCCTTCTCTGGTCACCACCCACTCCCCTTCCACTTTGCTCTGCCGTGGGTTCATGTTACACAGTTCTTTTGACAATTCTTTTCTGCTCCCCATGGCTCAGTATATAGCCTGCTCACTGCATCCACGTGAGAGATAACATTGACTATTTAGAAAGCCACAATTGAAATTAACATTTAATTGCCTTTTTAACCTGTGTGTGTCACCTTGTGTGTCTGTAACAAGGCCAAACATTCAACGGTATGTAAACTTTTGATCAGGGACATTTGACTTGGGGAGCCTTGAAAACATTTTGAAACATTAAGTGCGCTTTGAACTGAAAAAGTTTGGGAACAACTGATCTATAGTATTAAATTATCCCACATTTGGATGGTCAGGAAGTCTACTAGATGACAATCCGTGGCAATAAAAGCCAAATTCTATCACTTTCATAACTGCCCTTTAAGAGCGAGCTAAGCCCTGTTAGATTTGACTCTGTGCCTCCATGATGTCTCACTTGTCTCTTGTATATTTTCCGCCTGTGACACAACCGTTTTTTCTGAAATATTTTTGCAATTAGTCTGTCCTAATATTTCCTAAGTGTTTATATAAAAGGCACAACATCCCCAAATAAACTCACACTTCCCTGGTACGTATTCAGTTTTGCTGGAAATATTTTAGTCCCGTTCAGTTAAGTAGTGAGTGGTTCTCAAACAATGTAGCACAGAGATGAGTATGTTCAGTAATGTAGACGAATGAGAGGATCCATTGGATAACGGGTGAAAAATAAAGTGTAATGGAAAGTATTTATTTCCCTGTTGCATCTGAGAGAGGGGTTAAGAATGTTTCAAATGAGTTTCACAGTGTTTTATATTTGAAAAATAAGGTTATTGTGCAGAATAAACTGCTTTGAATATTTAATTACCTGTCAGCCAATGTGCAGGAGTATAATATATAAGATAAGAGTCTGCCAATAAGATCTAGAGTCTTGAATACGGCACGTAGGGGGCTTTGAGGCCTTCCAGGCCACCCTTACAGTAGACCAGGTTGCCATAGCAACAGATAAAGATGTAGAGTGTATCGGTGGGATGAGAACAAAGGTCCCCTGGAAAGGCTCAGGTGTGTTGGTGGGCGAGTTTGTGTAGCCAGGCGGGGAGGGGGTAATGTTTAGGGTTTTTGTGATTGGGTTTGGTGCGACCATTTTTCATATTTTATTACTTTATAAATAACAGGCATTTTCTTACAAGGAACGTTAAAAAAAGGTTGTAATTTTGTCTTTAAGACAGCCTTTCTATTGCTACCACCAAGCTCTGCACCTTATCTTTGTTGTTGTTTGTATTGTTTAGTCGTGTCCGAATCGGAGTGACCTCATGGACCGCAACACATCATGCTGATTCACTTGGTATTCATGGCAGAGATACTGGAGTGGGTTGCCAATTCCTTCTGCAGTGGGCCACAGCATACAGCTCTTGGTATTGCTAGGTGGTCTCCCATCCCAGTAATGACCAGGCGCAACCCTGCATGGCTTCAGGGTGGTATGACCTCTTGGTTCATTGACTGAAATCAAACCCAGGTCGCAGCGGTGAAAGCACCAAATTATAACAACTAAACACCACGCAACCCCTTTTCTTTGTATTTGTGTCTAATCATTGCTAAGTACTCTTATTGATTGTAGCTAGTATTGTAAATCAAATAATTACTGTTAGAAATATCCCAAGACTTCCTCCCATTTGTCACTTGTAGCAAACAGCGCCAAAAAATAATAAACACTTTGGACTTAGACAACATACAATCTTAAGTGGATCCGCAACACTCCTTAAAGAGCCAGTGTATGCACTTTTCATCTTAAACCTATTTTTTTGTTTACCGTTAATTAATATTAAAAATACTAAAATAGGCAGCAAATCAAAGCTTTAGCCAAAAAATATAATTTAAAAACACAATTTACCTAATTAATGGCCACTGCTGTGAAAGACTTCCTGAGATAACTTTTATTAGGCTACCTTTGTACACCATGAATAATGTTACCACTGTTATAAGCATTTCAGTTGCATTATAGTTCAAATGCTACATGTGCCAACCCTGATGGACTAATGATTAGCCATCAAGGAAATCAAGACAAACTGTTCACTAGAAGGTATGATCCTGAGGCTGAAGCGCCAATATTTTGACCATATCATGACATGGCAGGATTCCCTAGAGAAAACTCTGATGCTGGCACAAGAAGGCACAAGCAGAAAGGAATGACAGAGGCAGAGATGGACAAATGATGTCACTGAAGCAATTAACATGATCTTGATGGAGCTCGGAGGGAGAGTGAGTAAAAGATGTACCTGGCGTGCTTCGGTCCATTGGGTCATGGAGAGTCGGACGTGACTAGACGACTATACAACGACAAAGACATTAGTACAAAGACGCAGAGCTGGAAGAATCAGAAAGATTGTCTGGAAAAATACAAATCTCAATTTATTTTGGCTAATATTTACTTGAAAGTACTTAGTTTTAAATGATACCTACCTTAGATCCCTTGTAGGGTCAATTTAACCCCTCTGATAGTAGCCATTTATACTGACTATGTAGCCATAAGATGTACTGTATATTGAGTCCTAATAGTGTCCTATAAGTGAACTCCATCATCTAAGGTATGTTTGTTATCTACCTACACAGCATTCTCCCCTTCAGGAGGTCTACATCTCCTCTCATTTCATTGTGTTCTCCATTCTCCCACCGCAGCCCCCACTTGCTCAGTGTCTCTCTCAATTTAACACACTGTTTCATCCCATTGAATCTCTGTCTCCCACAGACAGAACCCAAATCAAAGGCAGATCTCGGCATCACGAACATTAACGCCATGAAAACTGTTTCCTATCAGTGCCAGGCTTTTAATTCCCTGCTAAATTCTCCCCATATGGACAGTTTCTTCTTAATCCACCAGATCTGGAGAAGCAGAACAAAAAGAACTAAAATATAAACAGTGCGGTGGGGGGGGGTCCAAGATCAGGGCCTGGGTCCCTGTGGTTCTTATAGATACAGGATATATTAGGATGGTGAGGGAAAGCATACCAATTTCCATGTTATTCTGTGTGGCCTTTTTACAAATTGAAAATCACTTTATTGCACAATGAAAAAAATATATGTTTGAAAACTTTGCGTCTAAGAGCAGAATTATAACCTCATTCAATTGCGCGCTCGCAACACACTCTTCGACGGCCGCCTGTTTGCGAGTGAGTTGCGAGCTCTCCTGGACTCCGTTTGCGAGGCTATTCAATTGCTAGAGGTCGCGAGTTGCGATCCTGAAGCCAGCTTCGTAAACCATGCACTGGGTCGGAGCAGTTGTGGGCGGGATGTGTATCAATTCACTGAGCCCGTAACAGTCATATTTCCGGCAGTAAATCATGGCTGCTATGAGTCAATCAATCAGGTTCGGGGGTCCGATATGCGATCAGACACACAAGACTTTGAAAATTAAGAATTATGAAAATGAATGCCAATACTGTTCTAGTCCATATGGGTGGCCTGATATGTATTAACTCATTGAGACTTAAGATCATTTAACCCCAAAATGACACATAAAAATAAAACTTATTTCCTGCAGTTGTGCGGGCTTGAGACTGTTGTGCAATTAATCCTAATGCTTGTCATCGTTCTCCCCGTAATTTACAGTGCAGTATTACAGTTTTATTCGCATTTACAGTGCTACGAATTGGTGTTTAACTCCTTTGCGAGTCCTCTCGAGCACATGTAGGACTTTGTCCTGCATTTGCGATTTGCGAGCTTGGATACGTTTGCGAAGTGGGCAGGATCAGGCAATAAAATAGCGATTTGCGATTTTAGCACTGTGAAAGTGACTGATCAAAGGCTTCAGAGTGGTGTAGGCTCCAAGTTGTACGGCCGCCATTTTCGCACAGCCGTAAATCATAACCCGATCCGAGCCAGCAAAAAGACGCCATTGAATAGCAACATTGCCTGCGATTTCCACTTGCGAGCTCGGATCTCAAAATTTGCAGCAATTAACAACTGAAAACCCATTTTGATTGACATCTGAGCACAAAATCTCTATTTTAAACGCAGAAAGTGCTGCAATGGCCATTTGCTGCCCTGGAGCTCTTCCAAGAAGCTCCCAGTCAGCAAGTGATTTTTTTGTAGAGTGGGGGGATTTTTTATTAGAGGGCCTTTGCCATGGCCCAGAAGACAGGAACATGGTCTTCACTGAAGAAAGAAGAGAACCAGAGCTTCTCTATCAACAAATTTAGCCAGACTAATCCTTGTAGGTAGGTAAGTATCATTAATTTCTATTTTTTTACGGGTTTAATTAATTTCAAGTGATATTTGTAATATTTCATTATTTTTTGTAAGAATATGTTTTTTATTTTTGATGATTTAGGCATTTACAGTTATGCTCAAAAGTTTGCATACCCTTGGTGAATTGGTAATGTATGTACCATTTTTAAAGAAAACATGAGTGAGCAGGCAAAACACATTTCTTTTATTGCATATTCATATTCAACTGTAGGTTATAACAGAATGGCACAATCATAAAACAAAACATGGCAAAAAAGAAAAAAATGAAATGACCCTGTTCGTAAGTTTGCATACCCTGAGTTCTTAATACTGTGTATTGCCCCCTTTATCATCAATGGAAGCGTGCAGTCTTTTGTAAAAGTTGTCCATGAGGCCCCTAATTCTTGCAGGTGGTATTGCTGCACATTCGTCTTGGCAAAATGCCTCCATGTCATGCAAAATCTTTGGTCGTCTTGCATGAACCACACATTTGAGATCTCCCCAGAGTGGCTCAATGATATTAAGGTCAGGCGACTGTGATGGCCATTCCAAAACCTTCACCTTTTTCTGCTGTAACCACTAGAGGGTTAAGTTGGCCTTGTGCATAGGGTCATTGTCATGCTGAAGTCCAAGAGCGTCCCATGCGCAGCCTTCGTGCAGAAGAACTCAAATTGTCCGCCAGTATTTTCTGATAACATGCTGCATTCATCTTGCCATACATTTTCACAGGTTTCCCTGAGCCTTGGAGCTCACCCCCCCCCCCCGCCCCCAAAACATCAGTGAGCCACCAGTTGCTTTACAGTGGAGATGGTATTCTTGTTGACCCCTCTCCAAACATAGCGCTTATGGTTGTGACCATAAAGCTCTATTTTGGTCTTGTCACTCTTAATAACAGTGTGCCAGAAGCTGTGAGGCATGTCAAGGTGTTGTTGGGAATATTGTAAATGTTTTTTTTTTTGTGGCATTGGCGCAGTAAATGCTTCTTTCTGGCAACTCGATCATGCAGCTCATTTTTTTTTCAAGTATCGTCGTATTGTGCTCCTTGAAACAACAACACCGTCTTTTTCCAGAGCAGCTTTTCTCCTAAGGTTGCCTGTGGGTTTTTCTTTGTATTCCGAAAAATTCTTCTGGCAGTTGTGGCTGAAATCTTTCTTGGTCCACCTGACCCTCGCTTGGTATCAAGAGATCCCTGAATTTTCCACTTCTTAATAAGTGATTGAACAGTACTGACTGACTTTTTCAAGGCTTTGATATTTACTGTATATTAGCAACTTGCCCGTCAACAATGACGGCAAGATTTCGTTTTTTTTGTTGTTTTGTTTTTTGTCAGTTTATGTACTATCTCTATGTGTAACATACATATCTATTTTTTTTCCTACTGTGTAATAAATATGGCATAATTGCTGAAATCAATAAAATGTTCTTATTTGTTATTAAATCCAATTTGTATTTTATTGTGTTGCGCCCCAAAATACACAATATCTTCATTCATTTTTTTTAAATTATACATGTAGATCATTACATTGCACAACCGATATTTTTACATGTCATCTTACAATTTGAATAGATCATAAAACCCATTTAACTTTTAGATTTTTTATTACATGTTATTTGTATATTCTTTTCTCTAAACAAATAATGACCAATCTCTTCTTTTAAAACTGCAAACATTTAATTATTTTTAATACACATGAATATCCTGACAATGTAATACAATATAACTAATTCCTTGATTTTTATTTATTACCTACAATTTTTTTACTTTTATATGTCAACAAATCGTGAACAATATTTTCATCTTAAAACGCAAACATTGACATTTTACTATACATGAATCTAATAACAATATACAACAATTGTTTTTACATGTCATCTTCCATTTTGTTTAACAATTAGACTAAACATCTTTTATCTGTTATCCCACAAAGTTATAATTTACACATGTCTAAATGTCCTAAAAAATTCAAAATCTATTAGTCACACATATAAAATGAATATATATTCACTGATGTTGTCCATTCCATCTATTCTCTTACATTTTAACCCTTTTTTCTTTACACTTACAAAACCTCATAATATACCATATTTTGATTTAAATACTCTACCATCATTTAATAGCTCACCCCGACTTTCTGTTTTTTTAATGAAAACATTAATTTCGGATGGATTTTTGCACCTTGAAAATGCCACATAGAGTTGTCCATGGGCAAATACTGGTTCCTCTAAAAACAGACCAACAGACATAAACATTTATCCTAATGGCATTTTGATTGGAAACTGTATCCTTTGAAGTACAAAGGGCAAACTGCTCTCACTTGGAGCCAAATCTATTCTAGGTATGAAAAGTAATTCAGAATTTTAGCATGTATGAACGGCTCTCTTAAATCCTGAACAATTAATCTGGTCCCATTACAAAGTCTTTTTTTTGGGGGGGGGGGGGGGGGGTTCATATTTCTTAGTAACATGACAATTGCCCCTTTTTCCGGCCCAATTTGGTGGCATTCCAGATAGAGTTAATGAATTTATAAATTCAGTTGTAAAGTTTGCCCCTGTTTTTCATCAACAAGTACAGAATCTGCATTGTAATACGTTTTTTTTTGGTTCATCTATTAATTCTAATATTTCATTATTGAGAAGCAATGCCTCTTTATTTTTTGATGTTAATATTACTTTGTTCACAGGCACTGAGTAATCATTGTTAATTATGCCATTTTGGAATATAGCTGATATTAGTGTATCTTTGCAAATCATTTCATTTGGAATTTCCACAGTATCCTCTGGTAAATTACTTATTACCTCTGTTTTGCCTTCACCAATTTTAATTAGCCAATCATTGAATTCATTTCGGCCTTCTGATCTCATATTTGTTTCTAATTTAAAGTGTGTAAATCTTTTCTATAGTGGACTTGCCTTTATAAATGTTTCCACAATGTCTGTTCTATTTCCATGGACAACGACAGGTAATGTTTGCCTAAAATCTCCACCTAACAACATCACCTTTCCCCTAAAAGGCAAATCATTACCCAAAAGTGCAGCAATTCCAGTTGTTGTAAAGGGAAGTACCATTTCACCTTGACCTCGAATTACATTCATTAATAAATTATATAGATAATTTTTACCAGATCCACCGGGTCTATATAGATAGAAATAACGCTCCTTGAGCATTTCATCATCTAGTGTTTGTTGTATGGCTTTAAATGCTTCCAATTGCAATGTATTTAAAGTGGCTATTTTTTCTTCTGCTTTTTGTTTTTCCACATCAGCGTCATACTCTTCAAAGTTTATTTCATATATCATTCCTGAATCAGGCAGATTAAAACTTGCACAACTAAATCGATGACAAAGAAAGACCTGTTGAATTTCCATTAAAGCTTTTAATTCTGCAATGGACTCGGTGTAACATTTCAAGAAGTCTTCACACATATTTAATTTAAATGTGTCCCAAAAAGCTAATGCATTCGGTACATTACAAAATATGCAAATGAATGCAAACTGTTCTCTCATCTGCCATGACATAGTACTCCTTCTTCTAGATGATGTATCATCAGCCAGGAAGTTTCTTTGTCACACAGCTAATTGAAATGTCTCATAAACTATATTCTCAGGTGTTCAAAACTTTTTGCACCAGGAACATTTAAAAGGAGTAAACGTAAGCAGAAACATTCAATGACTTTTGGACTTACAGTATAAGTTCTTGGTATAATTTTATTACCACCCCTTTTTCATTTTCACCATTGTCCATTAACGAAAACATAGTGATATGAAATTTCAATGTATAAGAATTCCCTTGCCTCATTGTCGTTACAATTTAATGTAAACCAAGTAGTAAGTTTCTCGATGTTCATTTTGTTACAGAGCATATGTTTCATTGCCAGCATTAAAATAAACTAAGTGTCTTTGTGGCAGATGTACAGCTAATCGATATACTGCATGTGAACGATCATGCATTTCAAATTTCAGTAGCCGCCACATTGCTTCTGGCGCACTTACATAGCAAGCATCTACATGACATGTAAGTTCATCTTGTAGTATCTAATTTTACTCCTTGTTTTTTTCCACTCTTCACCACCACAGTTGCTGCATCATATCCTTTGTAAATGTATTTGTACACATATTTAATTGGTTTTATTGAAGTGCAAGCTTACGCATTTATGTGTGCATTGTACTTCATTAGCAAATGTGGATTATATTGTACAACATATCTGTTATCATAATTTTTGCCCTGAATTATTGCATTTTGACCTTCTCTTCTACGATACCACAGATTGGGAATTTTTGGAAATCTTTTGTGCATTTCTCATTTTCCATACATGGTGACTGTGGATTTAGATCTCCATATGGTCCATGAATTATGCGATGTGTAACAATTTCATATGGTCTTGCATGTTGTTTTGGATCTGGTAGTTGAGCAATAATCACTGAATCCACTCGATCAGCAGTATTCAATTTATCATTTTCTTGAAGGATGAAAAGAAGATGTGCATGTGGAAGGCCTCTTTTTTAAAATTATATAGTATAAATATAAGCCACACATTTGCCAAATAAATTACTTATGGTTATGTCATGTATTAATGCTGAAAGTTTAATTTTGAAGACTCTGGCCACTAAATCTGGTCTATCCGAAGCAGTTTGTCAATTTTCAACAATCTCTGGCCAATGCGGATTACATGTAAATGCAATAAAAAATCTGGTTTCCCAAATGTAGTTACAATAGCCATAGCATCATTGTATCTTTCTCTCATATTGCAAGGAGATCCTTGGAAAGAAGATGGCAAAATGATTGTTCGGCCAGCTGGCAGTAGCCAGTTCTGCTACATAATCTATAAGGCCACAATACTGTTCAACACATAGTTTCTTTTGTTGATATTTTATGAAATTTAGATTATTAGCTTCTACCTGCAGATATGAATCAATGATCCATTGTTGTGTCAGATTTCCACCAGATAAAATAGGATTAAATGGAAATATTTTCCCCCCCACACATGTCGCTTCATCATTGGGTACTTCTAGTGCTCTATTCTTTCCATAACAAATTGAACTACCTTCCACATAGGGATTCTTCTCTGCTTCCAATTTTTAATTAGAAGCCATTTTACTGCTAGAAGGCAATGGAAGATTAACAGCCTTTTTGACAGGGTAATATTAGGTTCTAATATATGAAAAATAACCACTTTGGGATTCAGAGTCATAATTACCGTTAACATCTCTGTCAAATGTAAAAGGCATTGTTTCCAGAATATCTGAACCAAACTGCATTCCCACCAAATATGGGCATGGGTACTCGGAACCCCACATCCTCTCCAACACAAATTTGAATGAGAACCATCTAATTTGTTTAATTCAACGGGAACCCAATACCATCTCTGGACCAGCTTGAAGAACAGTTCTCTAAATGAGCGCATTGAGATGCCATTTTAGTCATCCTAAAACCCTCCCACCATTTATCTTCTGGCCACTCAACCCCTAGTTCTTCTTCCCATCTAATTATTCTGTCAGTTTTACCTTTATATTGAATCTCTCTCAAAATATTCTGCCATTTAGAGACTTTATGTGATAAATTATCTCTTAAAATAAGTTGTTCAAAATTTGATAAATAGTGGTAATACACATTTAAATAACCCAATGAGGATAATTTCTTATTTATTATAATTAATAAGAATAATAGAATTGCTGTTTGAGATACTTTAAATTCAACCATGGAAATATTATTTCTGACACGTACTTTCCTATTCAGATAACAGTCAAGTATTAATTTTGTTTGCCATTCTGCTTCACCATTGGGATAAAAAAATGGATATGTCATTGGATCTAAATTAGTACTTAAGATATTCTTATTAATGAAAGGTTGCTCTTCATTTCTTGGATATATTCTAATATCACTTTCAAATGGTGGTTCCCCCTTGTCATTTCGAAACACCATTGCAACCTCATTAGATGTGTGTAAGTTATAACGGCGTTTATCACAATGGCGATCTCTTCTAAGAACCATATTAACTCTTTGGATTGGCAAGTGATGTTGTTCAGCATGAATCAGTTGTTCTTGTTCTACTTCTGACAAGTTTTTAAAAGCTTGTGTATATGGGTTTTTGGCAATCGTTTTATCAAGCTCTTGAAAAACAGCATATAAGCATTTTTTATTTTCTGAAATCTGCATAAATTGTTCAATAGCTTCCCTTGTATCTAGGACATATAGCTGAGCAAATTTTCTTTGCTCTTCTTTTTTTTTATTCTGCAATGTAAGTCTCACACTTTTTCTTTTCTTGAAAATTATCTCACGCTCGTCTCTTATTCTTTTCTTAGTGTCCGCCGACTGTCGTTCTCTCCTTCTTTGTTTCCGTTCTCTATCCAGCCGTTGTTTGTATTCTTTGGTGTTTTCTTGCTTCTCCGACATTGTAATCTGTAATTTTAAATTATCATGGTTATTTTCAAGATATGGATTATTTTTCTTCCTTTTTTTTTTACTAATCATTTTCTTTAGCTTACCTGAAGTTCTAATAGTTTATGGAATTAAACTTCCTTGAATCTCCTGACTCCACTCTTCTCAATCTTTTTGTTCAATCTATAAGAGAAATATAAGTGTGATAATATTAAAGCTGCTTTGCAATGTCATTTTTTTTCTTATCTGTAAACAGCAGTACACTCCATGAACGTTTTTTGTTTTGTTTATACTCTTCAAAGTTATATTCTATCACATATATAGTTGTGAGCAATACGGGTTGTTGCTAACACTTGCGGGCTCGCGAAGCGAGGGCCGCAGTTGCTGGCAAAGGGGAGCACCAAAGGTGCTCCTTGCGCTGATGCTCCTTGCGCTCATCCCTACGACCCTGTACGACTTAGGCAGGGAGCGCCAAAGGCACTCACTGCACTGCTGGAGATGAGCGCCGTAGGTGCTCATCCCTTCGACCCCATACGATTTTGGCAGGGAGCGCAGAAGGAGATCACTGTTCTGGTGGAGATGAACGCCGTAGGTGCTCATCCCTACGACCCTGCACGACTTAGGCAGGGAGCGAAAAAAGGCACTCACTGCACTGCTGGAGATGAGCGCCGTAAGTGCTCATCCCGACACTGTATGATTTAGGCAGGGAGCGCCAGAGGAGATCACTGCACTGGTGGGGATGAGCACCATAGGCGCTCATCCCTGTGACCCCGCACGCATTAAGCGTCATACCTATGATCCGTGGGACTACAGAACAGAAACTCTTATACACAATCCACAGAGCGAGACCCATAGCACTTGCAAAAAATTGCATGAAAAATTACGGCCCGTAACACTTAGAAAATGAAACTGACACTTCCATCAAAAAAAAATCACGACGCCAAAAAAATACGAACTTAACGGCTGACCCGCGCACATAAAAAAACATGAAAATAATTTTTAAATTTTTTAAAAAAAAATCACACACAGCACGGGGGGCAGCCAGGACGTCTGGGAGTGAGGTTGGGCGTGAATTTAAGTTGAATTTGCAGTGTTTCGCCACTCGAAAATCGCCTAAGCCAGAGAAGAAATGGCCGCATAAAAAAACGATGCTACACCAACCCTAAAAACGCAAAACACCACACATACATATTCGCCGCCATTTTACAACACTCCTTTACAACTAATAACATTACCATTCAAAACTGCCACTTTACACAACTAAAGAAACGGTTTAGCCTCGCGCACGCAGCCTATTTACACTACACACTTGCCACATTGCTGGCACTTTCTCCTCAGATCACCAACAGTCCAAATGTACATTGTATGCTGCAGGAAAAACAACAGCAATATTTAGCTCTTCAGCATATTCATTCCTGGATATATTCATTAGAAATAGGTAAACTATATTAATTTATTATTTAATTAATTAATTAATTAATAATTATTAGAAAAAAATAAATTTACACAAAAAGTAAATGAGCACAGGAGAGACTAACAAAGGCGCTCAGAGCAGATCTCACAATCAGCACCAAATTACACAAGGGGAGAGGCTCGCAATGAGCGCCGAAGGTACTCAGAGAACTTAAAGCTTTACATTGTGTGCCAAACAGCATTCCCAGCCTTACAATTTTATTGACCGCCATTTTTTGACCTACAGCGCTCATTGCAGCAAAGTTGGTGCTCATCGCGAGCCCTGCAATGAGTGCCAGCAAACTTGTGCGGGCCTCGCTCATTGCAACAAAGTTGTGCGGGCCTCATGATGAGCACCTATGGTGCTCATCATGAGCCCTGCAATGAGCGCCTACGGTGCTCATTGCATCAAAGATGTGCAGGCCTTGCAATGAGCGCCTATGGCACTAATTGCGCATGCGTAAGCCGTAACTTTTAACATTGCATGACCAACATTCGTAACTTACCACAACTATTATATGTGATCCTTTTCCATCTTTAGGAAGTTCCATTACCTTGTTACGCAGGTCTTGTGACAGTTCTTTTCTTCTCCCTGTGGCTCAGTATCTAGCTTGCTTAATGCATCAACGTGAGAGCTAACAAACTCATTGACTATTTATACACAAACACTAATTGCAATTTAGAAAGCCACAGGTGTGGAAAATTAACCTTTAATTGTCATTTTAACCTGTGTGTGTCACCTTGTGTGTCTGTAACATTCAAGGGTATGTAAACTTTTGATCAGGGCTGTTTGGGTGATTTCTGTTATTGTTATGATTTCAAAAGGAGCCAAGCAATTATGTGATAATAAATGGCTTTATATGATCACTATCCTTTAATAAAAAACTTTTTTTTGCGTGGTCAGTCATATTTTCAAAATAAATGCCAACATTTCACAATTTCTGACAGGACATGCACACTTTTGAGCACAACTCTATTAGTTTTAGTAATTTACTGGAGGGCTTGTATTTAATGTAGTGTTTTTACTTAGAGTGCTAGGGGGTCATGGTCCCTCATGGCACTTCATGGGTAAATGCTATATAGACCCCCATGGTAGTAAGAGGGTTCATTTAGGTACCATGGGGTCCTTTAAGGACCCCCATGGTAGATGGTATAGACCCGCATGGTATCTTAGGGGTTAATGGGGATACCATGGGGGTCTTTTTTAAAGGTTTAGATCCAACGGGGGTCTCAATGGTCCACCATGGTTATGTAGATGGCTGATAGGGGCTGATTGAGGAATGGGGGATTGGTTTTAAGTGGAGAAGGGGGCAATCAGTAGGGAGGTGGAAAGAGGAGGAAAGACATGTTTATGCCTTTGCGAAAGCTGAATAGTACTTGCGAAATTTTTTGAAAAAAAATCAGAAATATTATAAGTAATAAGTCATTTTGAGTAATTTTGAATTTAATAGCTTTTTAGAGCTCAAGTAACTCTTAATTTACCTGATGTGGGAAAATCAATGGGGAAGACAAGTGTACAAATATTTTAAGTAGAGATTACTCACAGGGATTTCAAGTAGGAGACTCGAAATCATGCTGAGAGGGGGGAATAGAATAACTAGGGAAAGGTACTGGGCACTTTTTGCTTTTGTAACTTTGAGATATAGGAAAATGAATGAGGCCCTTAGTAAATAAAGCTCAATTAATAAAGAGCACCAGTCAGATTATCTATTACATCTAATATATATAAATTGTGCTCTTTAGATCAACCATGCATAATAATACGGACAATAGTTGTAGAAACTAAAAAGTAAAGCCATGCAATGTATTAATTATTATATCTAACTACCGAATTGCCTGTCAAAAAATGACGGCAATGAAATTGCAAGTGAGCTAATGCTATTTGGTGTATAATAACCAAATAAATAATTTGAGTATTGGGAGCATTAGTGGTGTGGAGCTGCTCTGTAAGAGTGATGAATGTGTGCAGTGTAATACTGTGCGTGCGTGAGACAAAACCGTTAGCGTAGCTGTGTACTTCCGCATTGTATAAGTTATTGTTCTAAAATGGCGGGTAATGTATGGTATGCGTCTTAGCGAAATATCCGTAGGTCTTTTGTGGTGTTTTGCGAGTTTCTTGTGGTGTTTTGCATGTTTAGAGTGCTGTAGCCTCATTTTCGGCCATTTTTTCTGTCGCTTAGAGAATTTTTTTGGTGTCTAAATTCTTTTATTTTGAGTTAAATGAAGGTGTAAGTTGTTTTTTTGAGGTCCTGGATGCCCCCTCTTGCTGTAGGTAAGCTTTTTATGTATGTGTTTTGTGTATTTATTGTGTTTTTCACTTTTCCATGTCCGCGGGTTGCGGACGATTTTTGTGAGTCCGTAATGGGTGTTAACGTGTCTCGTATGTTGTTTGCGCAAGCCTGCAAGCGTGAGCAACGGCTCGAGCAGGCACGCATGCTCACAACAATATATGTGATGTTGGGAAGAGGATAAGACAGACAGAATAGGTAGATACAATAGGTAGATGAGATGGGTAGATAGAATATGTAGATAAAATAAGTAGATGCGATAGGTAGATGGGTAGATAGATAGGTAGATAAAATGGATAGATGGAATAGGTAGATAGGTAAATTAGATGGGTAGATACAATGGGCAGATTGAAAAGGTGGATGTGATGGGTAGATGGAATAGGTAGATGTGATGGGTAGATAGTAGATACAATGGGTAGATGGGTAGATGTGCTGGATAGATACAATGGGTAGATGGAATAGGTAGATGGTATGGGCAGATACAATGGGTAGATGGTAGATACGATGGGTAGATACAATGGATAGATAGAATAGGTAGGTGGATAGATGGAATGGGTAGATACAATCAGTAGATATAATGGGTAGATGTCATAGGTAGATACAATGGGTAGAGGAATAGATGTGATGGATAGATACAGTGGCTAGGTAGATAGACACAGTGAGTTGTGAGATGGGTAGGTACAATGGGTTGATACAATGGGTAGATTAATTAGGTAGGTGGTAGATGCAATGGGTAAATGAAATTGGTATATAGGTAGATGAAATGGGTTGATGAGATGAATAGATAGGTAGATGCGATGAGTATATATAATGGTAGATACTTTGGTTAGACATAGTGAGTAGGTGGGATGGATAGATGGAATAGGTAGATGGGTAAATGGGATGGATAGATGAGATGAATAAATAAAATGGGTAGATAGGTAGATGGGATGTGTAGAAACAAAGGGTAGATAGGTAGATGGGATGGGTAGATGTGATTGGTAGATACAATGGGATGGGTAGATGAGATCGGTAGATGGAACAGGAAGATGGAATGGGAAGATAGAGTAGGTAGATGAAATGGGTATATGCAACGGGCAGATACAATGGGTGGATTATAGATATACTGGGTAAATACAATGGGTAGATGTGGATAGATATGTAGGTACAATAGTTTGGTTAGATGGATAGATGCAATGGGTAGATGGAATAGGCAGATGAGATGAATAAATAAAATGGGTAGATAGGTAGATGGGATGTGTAGAAACAAAGGGTAGATAGGTAGATGGGATGGGTAGATGTGATTGGTAGATACAATGGGATGGTTAGATGAGATCGGTAGATGGAACGGGAAGATGGAATGGGAAGATAGATTAGGTAGATGAAATGGGTATATGCAACGGGCAGATACAATGGGTGGATTATAGATATACTGGGTAATTACAATGGGTAGATGTGGATAGATATGTAGGTACAATAGTTTGGTTAGATGGATAGATGCAATGGGTAGATGGAGTAGGTCAGTAGTAGATGGGTAGATCCAATGGATAAATGAAATGGGTAGATAGGCAGATGCAATGGGTATATATGATAGGTAGATACAGTGGCTAGATACAGAGGGTAGACACTGAGTAGGTGGCATGGTAGATACAATGGGTAGATGGAATAGGCAGATGAGATGAATAAATAAAATGGGTAGATAGGTAGATGGGATGTGTAGAAACAAAGGGTAGATAGGTAGATGGAATGGGTAGATGTGATTGGTAGATACAATGGGATGGGTAGATGAGATCGGTAGATAGAACGGGAAGATGGAATGGGAAGATAGATTAGGTAGATGAAATGGGTATATGCAACGGGCAGATACAATGGGTGGATTATAGATATACTGGGTAATTACAATGGGTAGATGTGGATAGATATGTAGGTACAATAGTTTGGTTAGATGGGTAGATGCAATGGGTAGATGGAGTAGGTCAGTAGTAGATGGGTAGATCCAATGGATAAATGAAATGGGTAGATAGGCAGATGCAATGGGTATATATGATAGGTAGATACAGTGGCTAGATACAGTGGGTAGACACTGAGTAGGTGGCATGGTAGATACAATGGGTAGATGGAATAGGCAGATGAGATGAATAAATAAAATGGGTAGATAGGTACATAGGATTGGTAGAAACAATGGGATGGGTAGATGAGATGAGTAGATGCAACAGGTAGATAAAATACATAGATAAATAGATGGAATAGATAGACATACATAGAGAGAGACATAGATATAGATATAAACAGACAGATATATACAGACATATAGATAGACAGATAGATGCAGATAGATAGAGACAGATTTATCCCCCACAGACACACACACAGAGCACATGGCTCTTACCAGCTAATGGAGATCCTCACAGACAGCCATGTTTAGAGGAGGGATGGAGGCGGGATCAGTGCAGGCAGTGGTAGTCGCTGGTTCAGTGCCTCTGCTGAATTGATTGACAGCTCGGGGGCGGGCTTATTGGTGACATCACGCATAACGTCAATTCAAGAGCTGACATGCTGTGTGGCACTCATACCCCTCACATTAAAACATGCAGAGGAGGATCAGATCAGCCTGCACCGGCCTCTGAAGAGGGAAGTATGGCTCCCATTCCACAGCTCGGTGTGTGTCCCTCAGTGCAGCCCCCCGAGAAGCCCCCGCACCACACAGCGCCCCCCAAATCCTCCCACTACCCTCCCCTGCACTACGGCTCCCACAATGCGGCTTCACTGGGAGGTACCGAGGGGTTAAAGGGAGGGGGGAGAAGGACTGGATTAGGTTTATATGTGGAAGCGCAGGGCCACAGTTGCTAAGGCGCTCCATGCCAGCAACTGCGACCCTCGCTTTGCGAGCCCGCAAGCGTTAGCAACGGCTTGAGCAGGCTCGCATGCTCACAACTATATATGTGATTATCCCTAACCGAGGGCAGACATTGCTGTGTTTGAGCTGCTTTCTCAAGAGAGCTTTATAACATATAATCCAGTTTAAAGGAGTACCAAAGTCATTGTTAAATTTTACTTTATCAACTGGATGCTATTTAAAATGTATTTTAATGCAGTAAACTTACAAGTTTTGTATTGTTTACCTGTCGAGTAGTTTTTTCTGATCCATGCACCAAACCTTTGATGTTATGATCATGATAATTGCTAATATTTCTAATTGTTCCTTGGGGGTCTGCATGCTTTGTTTTCAGTGTAAAGACATCTGAGCATACACATCTGAGACTATGTAGATCCTCTACTGATCTATAAAGAATAATGTGGGAATGAAGTCTAGAGCTGGGGTAGTCAGCTATTTCTTATAAAATTCACCAAGGTCTGAACGTCTTCATGAGAATGAAGTCTATGTTGGGAATCTATATGTTTTTATAAATACACATACATATATATTTCTTTTGTAATGTGTTAATATTGTTTTGCCTTGATTACAACATATGTTTAGAGCTACAGAATATGTTGGTGCATTACAAATAAACGATGATAATAATAATAATAATAATAATATAATGGCATTCAGATGGGCACGGGAACATGTATTTACAATGAAGGGGTCTAAGGAAAAGCTTGTTGCCAAGAGAAATGACTTTAACACAGCAAGTCTCCAGCCAAAGGAGACCACTTTGTGGATGACACTTTGTGCCTGAAAAGTTAGCACTGCCTGCTCGATAAAGTCACCTTCCCCATTGACCTTATAGTGAGCGAAGCCCAGCAGCAGCTGACTTTGATCTCTCAACACAAGTTTAATATTGAAAATATATTTTTAAATAATTGAAAAATAATTTTATTAACGATTAACGTCTAATTGGTAATGCAATGGAGCTCTAGAAGTAAGGGCCGAGGTCCTGGTTTCAAGCCAGGTCCACTTATGGACTCAAAATCACACATTCATAAGGGAGGTGTTGGGAATATATGGACTCTTATCTAAACTTGAACTCTTATAATAATCATTGTTATCAGTATTTTGGATATCACTGCCAGCAACACATAAATTACTAATCAATGAAGTTGTAATTTCAGGCTATACAGATGTTATTTTCTATCCATAGTCTACTATTATTATTATTATTATTATTATCTTTATTTATATCGCGATAGACATAATCACATATATAGTTGTCATCAGTGCGGGTTGTCAAAAGTTGTTGCGAAGCTGCGGCCCAATTACGGACTTACGACAAACAAATACGAGACCTCGCAAAAATACGACTTTAACGGCCGATCCGCGCAAACCTGAAAACATTAGAAACACAATAAATACAAACAAAAAATACACCACCTGCAAGAGGGGGAACCGAGGACCACTGCAAGTGAAGTTACACCTCCATTTAAGTCCAAATTCAAGAGTTTAGAGACCCGAAAATCGCCAAAGCGAGAGAAAAAATGGCCACCGAAAAAACGAAAATGAGGCTACAGGACCCTAAACACGCAAACCACCACCAAGCACATTTTCAAAAATAACGGACGAGCTACAAGATACACCATTACCAAGGACGCTAAATCATCCACAGCCGCGTACCACACACATTCAACGCCATTTTACAACACTAACTTACACAATGCGAAAGTACACATCTAACCTACCAGCTTCCCCTCGCGCACGCAGCCTATTTACACTACACATTGCACACATTGCTGACACTTACACCTCAGCTTCACAACAGTGCAAACCTACATTATATGCTGCAGCAACATCAAAACAGATTGTCAGCTCTTCAGCATAATGCTTCCTGCATATATTACTTCCAAATAGGTAAAGTATATTCCTTTATTAATGTATTATTTATTTCATTACCATACACCAAACAGCATTAGCTCACTAAAAAAATAGCCCATTGAAACCTTCAATACCTGTTCCTGAAAACTACAGAGCATTTAGGGCTAAAGAACAAAGTAAGATCAGAGGCGGAGCAGATATTAAGTCATTATTTATACCCATGAATGGCTTTCTTATCTAAACTACAGTCATAGTCATATTCCTTATCTACACAGGAGGACTCTGGACAATGCAGTTTCTGCTCGTTTCTAAGTGAACTCTACAGGTGCTATTCAGTAATATTACATCTGGATAAATCTGACTACTGGAGTCTTTGATCTGCCGGCAACAGCTATGGAGATTCTGACACTGCATCCAACCCCTGTTAAAGGAGCACTGCAGTTATACTTTCTTGTCAAGTATGTACCAAACTAACAGTATCAGCATCTGTGTGAGACATAGGCATAACATTAACAATTAATAATAAATAGTCCACATTAAAAAGATCAATAGAGATCTAAAAAGGTTGAACTTGATGGACTAACTCTTTATTCATCCTCCAATACTATACTATTAATAATTATTTAATCAACAAATCAATTTAATAACTAATCCGCATATTGCAGATCAGAGGAGATCTTAACAGGTTGAACTTGATGGACTGAAAGTCTTTTTTCAACCTTAATTACTATGGAACTACTATGTAACTATGTAACAGTTTTTTTTAAAAACTGAATTTTTGAATTCTGTATTAATGAGTACAGGTATCCATTTTGTGTTGTTACTCTACTTCCTCAGAGCTGAATAACGAGGTTGTGTGTTTTATCGGCGGAGAGAGGGGTGGGGAAAGAGGAAACAGAGAGTCTTTTTTTAGATAATTGTATAAGATTGAAATTGACACAACGCTCCTTCCCCCCTCACTATTCCAGAAGCATAGTCCTTGCTTCTGAAAATGCAACCATAGTTCCCTAGAAATGTAAACACCCCTCTAACACACACAATTTCCATCCATGGAGGCCTCTAGGGCCCTGTATGTTATTGTTAGGAACTAGGAATGTATACATACAGAGTATATATAAATATATATATATATATATAACTTTATCAGAAGGGATTGAGGGGAAGAGCATGTAAGTATTGTTTTATGGGAGCCCAGATGGGTTCTACCTAACCAGGGTCTTTATTCGTGGTATTTGTTCCATATGCCCATTTACGGCGCTGTCGTTTCTAGATCCAGATCTCTCATTCATCTCACATACCAATGAGAGATGTAAAGGGTTAATAAACAGGATACAGAGCCAGCGAGTATTCCGCGACATTGTTAATAACCGGCTCTCGGATTCCATCTGAGGCCTCAATCTCTCCTGCAAACCACAGTTGGAGATGTCGCCCTGTATTTGTCTTTCTTTAACCACAGAGCCGATGAAAATTCCTGGAAATTTAAACAAGGGCAATGTGTTTGCAATTACACGTTTCTTTCACTGGCACTGTTACTAAGGGTGTCCAATGTGGAGTATGAGGAGGGGGACTGCGCAGACCCTCGTTCTGTCAGAGCAAGCAGACGCTGTGACAGGGGGACATAGCGCTGAGAGATGGCATTGAAAAGGGAAAGCCTCAGGGGGGCTATTTATTAAAGTCTTGGAACAACATTGAGACCCTCACCCTGTCGCAGTACAAACAGGAAAGTATGTCTGAGCCCCCCACCACACAACTATATGTGTTGACAGCACTCACTGAGTCCTATATATTACAGGGTGAAATGATGGAGACATCTAGGAGATGTACAAATTAATTAATTAATAATCAATGTTATTCCTTTATTATAACATCCCCAAAAATAATTGCTTTATTAGTAGTGCACAGATATAAGTGGTGTAAAATATTACTCTAAACTGTACCTCTGTCTTTCCTAGGTTCGAAAATGCCCCTCTGTGACAGTCTGACATTTAAGAGCAATCCCCTCTGGAGAACATATTATTATGTTATTATATTATTATTATGTTATTGTTTTAGCATGGTATACTTATAAAGCACACAACCTTAACTATACTTCAATGTAGCATTTTTGCCAATGTTCTTGCTCGGCCCCTAAATACCAGGAAATATCTGGACAGGAACCCAGCTAGTGCCAGATGTAAGTTTTGGCCTTCTTCATATGGGGCAGTTGAACTTTGCATGGGTCAAGTGCTCATAGGACATGTCTGTCCATTCTCAGACTGGGCATCTCTGACCTCTTTGTGTGTGTGTATATATATATATATATACATATATATATATATATATATATATATATATATATATATATATATTATACATACACACAGTGTGGAGCTACTACAGGTGCGGCAGATGCAAAGCTCAGTGTCCCAAAACCTGGAGTAAAAGCAGTCTCTTATTTTATTATGGGAGAGGGGCAAATAATTATTTTATAGAAAGGTGATCTGACCACCTACACATATTGTTGCTTTTTTGTTGACCCTTTCAGGCACCTCCAGGCACCAACTTGGTTTTCAGGAGTTGTACGGAGGGCCCCAAATTATTTTGCTTCTGTGCCCTCCATTCACTAGCCCCGCCACTACATACATATTGGATCTACTGCAGCGATAATATTTTACTTCAAAGGAGAACTGTGCTGTGGTTCTGCTGAGCTAGACCATATTTTACAGGAGTCTGCGGCTCTTAACAATTTGAAAACCACAGCCCAAGAGTATCAACGTCCATTTTTTCTTTACTCAAAATGAGCTTTTGTTATAGAAAACTTTTTTAATTTTCCTCTGCCTTGTCCTATTCAATAGCTGGGTTTGTGTAAAAGAAAAAGCTCTGGAAATTCAGTACAGATATAAACTATATTGAGCATTGCAGCGGGTCCCACATAATAACAGCTCGCGGGGGCCCCGTGTCTGCTCTCAAGTTAGTACCTGCTGACTTCCGCACAACTGACATTCCTGGCCTGGCAGAAATAGCACAATGATTAAGAAAAACCTTGAGTGAATGAGAGCAGAGAGCAGCGCAGGCCGGGGAGGAGGGACATTCCATTTAGTAATTATCATTGTTGTGAATATGGTTAAAGTGAGATCAGAATTGAGCAATAATTCAAAAAAATATATAACAAGTGGGTTCTGCAATCACAAGCTGGTTCCAACAATAATCATCTTAGAGTAAATTGTAGTGTAACAAAATGCCTCATAGGCTGATGAATTAACCAGACAGAGCACGGGACGTGTACAACCAAGAAGCCAGGCAGAGGCACGTGTGGTGTTGCCAATTGGATGGTTGCTTTGTAGATGTAGTAATAGGAAATTAGTATCAAAGTTACAAGGACATGTGGATAGTAATGGGGTTCTGTGATATTGGATGAATAACTGGCATGTGCATCCCCTCCCAGAAATTGTGTGTTACAAATTAGCATACTGTTACTTAGAAAAAAGGGAGTTGTGAAGTCAGCTTTGATAGGGAAGACTCTTGTAGTGAAGTGCTGTGATGTGGGTTGCCATGGTTACAGTGTCAATTGAAAAGTGAATATTAGCGTTCGGCATGAGACTACGTGCTGTTTGGCCTATGAACTCAGAGGAATAGGAGCAGAACATTATACTACTGTTATGGATACATAATACTTCTTCTCTACTTATTGCTGTGTGCTTGAGACATAGCTTATAAAATAATAAAATATATATCATTGTTAAAAAATTCACTTAGTTTTCCTCTACTTTATTTTGACCATTTCTTTCTTTATTTTGTTCTCTCTGGTTGTTTCCTCCAAGATTGTATGAGCAATAATGACTCAATTTATATGAATGACAAAATATATATGTATATACAGCCAGATAACATTGCAACTCTTTATGTGGCCACTACAGATACAGACAAGCAGACTGTCTGTAATCCTAATTAGCACATTAATTATTAAACATATGTTGCTCATTTGCATATCATTTCAGCAACCACATGGAATTTTCCAGGTTTGTTTACTTTAGAAAAAAACGGATAACACAAAATATAGCCAGTTTTTCATGCTCTTTAAGAATAACCTAAAAAAACACTTGATTTGGGGGTTGCACAAGCATATGTACCTCTAAAATTCATATATGTTTCTCCAGCTACTGTTAATAAACAAGTAGTGCATCTGTATTCAATAACATGTCACTTGAGAATCTGGGAGGTAAGCTCAAGGATTATGCTGGTTAGAAAAAAAGTGTCTTGTATAATGTATAGCCAGTTTTAAAGAAAATACCACAAGTGACAGGTCCACTAGAATATTTGAACTGGCCTGAAACAAAAAATAAGATGCTTAAGGCCAACACCACTAACTGTGAAATAAATATCACAGACCTTCTAATGATAGGTATGGCCGTCCAAGGATATCAAATAGTCTCACTTTGCCTGGTGCCAGGGTGTAGCCTCAACCAGCCAATCTCAGTCCAATCCACAAGGACCATTAAGGAGCCAAGATTTTACATAAATCCGAAGGTTAAAAATAAATTCTTATTATATGAAGCATATGTAAAAATAACGTGTTCACTGCGCTAGTGTTGGGTTCCCTGGTGGTCCAGTGTTTAGGATTTGGTACTGCAACCTGGGTTCGATTCCAGTCAGGGAACCAAGAGGTCACATCACCCTGAAGCCATGCAGGGTTGGATCTGGTCAGTACTTGGATAGGAGACCATCTAGGAGTACCAGGAGCTGTATGCTGTGGCCCACTGAAGAAGGAAAAGAAGGAAATTGCAACCCACTCCAGTATCTCTGACATGAAAACCAAGTGGATCAGCATGACCGTGGACATATAGATGTGCCTGGTGTGTTACGGTCCATGAGGTGAGAGAGAGTCGGCTGAAGGACAAAAAAAAGATATCTTTTAATTAGGGAAAAAAATGGTCATGTCTCTGCTAGATCTTGGAGGCATTCATGACACTCTGGTGGAAGTTGCATGTGAGAGGGGTGTATACATGCAAGCAATCTGCTTCTGGGCCTGTGCAGCAACAACATGGAATTTCTCAGGATTGATTCACTTTAGAAAAAAATATATAGCCAGTTATATCCCTACATAGCAAGCAGTTCTTTTCAGCAGCCATTCCCTCTCAGCATCCATCCCCACACAGCCCCCAATCCCTCTCAGCATCCATCCCTACACAGCACCCAATCCCTCTCAGCATCCATCCCCACACAGCACCCAATCCCTCTCAGCATCCATCCCCACATAGCACCCAATCCCTCTCAGCATTCATCCCCACCCATCACCCAGTCCCTCTCAGCATCCATCCCCCCACAGCACCCAATCCCTCTCAGCATCCATCCCCACATAGCACCCAATCCCTCTCAGCATCCATCCCCACACAGCACCCAATCCCTCTCAGCATCCATCCCCACATAGCACCCAATCCCTCTCAGCATTCATCCCCACCCAGCACCCAGTCCCTCTCAGCATCCATCCCCCCACAGCACCCAATCCCTCTCAGCTTCCATCCCCACAGCACCCAATCCCTCTCAGCTTCCATCCCCACACAGCACCCAATCCCTCCCAGCATCCATCCCCACACAGCACCCAATCCCTCTCATCGTCGATTCCCACACAGCACCCAATCCCTCCCAGCATCCATCCCCACACAGCACCCAATCCCTCTCATCATCGATTCCCACACAGCACCCAATCCCTCTCAGCATCCATCACCTCACAGCACCCAATCCCTCTAAGCTTTCATCCCCACAGGACCCAATTCTTCTCAGCTTCCATCCCCACACAGCACCCAATCCCTCTCAGCATCCATCCCCACACAGCACCCAATCCCTCTCACCATCCAGCACAGCACCCAATCCCTCTCAGCATCCACCCCCACACAGCACCCAATCCCTCTCAGCATCCATGCCCACACAGCACCCAAACCCTCTCACCATCCATCCCCACACAGCATCCATCCCCCCACAGCACCCAATCCCTCTCAGCTTTCATCACCACACAGCACCCAATCCCACTCAGCATCCTCCCCCACACAGCACCCAATCCCTCTCAGCTTCCATCTAGCACACAGCACCCAATCCCTCTCAGCTTCCATCCCCACACAGCACCCAATCCCTCTCAGCATCCATCCCCACGCATCACACAATCCCTCTCAGCCTCCATCCCCACACAGCACCCAATCCCTCTCAGCCTCCATCCCCACACAGCACCCAATCCCTCTCAGCATCCATCCCCACACAGCACCCAATCCCTCTCAGGTTCCATCCCCACACAGCGCCCAATCCCTCTCAGCTTCCATCCCCATACAGCACCCAATCCCTCTCAGCTTCCATCCCCACACAGCACCCAATCCCTCTCAGCATCCATCCCCACGCATCACACAATCCCTCTCAGCCTCCATCCCCACACAGCACCCAATCCCTCTCAGCCTCCATCCCCACACAGCACCCAATCCCTCTCAGCCTCCATCCCCACACAGCACCCAATCCCTCTCAGCATCCATCCCCACACAGCACCCAATCCCTCTCAGGTTCCATCCCCACACAGCGCCCAATCCCTCTCAGCTTCCATCCCCATACAGCACCCAATCCCTCTCAGCTTCCATCCCCACACAGCACCCAATCCCTCTCAGCATCCATCCCCACGCATCACACAATCCCTCTCAGCCTCCATCCCCACACAGCACCCAATCCCTCTCAGCCTCCATCCCCACACAGCACCCAATCCCTCTCAGGTTCCATCCCCACACAGCGCCCAATCCCTCTCAGCTTCCATCCCCACACAGCACCCAATCCCTCCCAGCATCCATCCCCACACAGCACCCAATCCCTCTCATCATCGATTCCCACACAGCACCCAATCCCTCTCAGCATCCATCACCTCACAGCACCCAATCCCTCTAAGCTTTCATCCCCACAGGACCCAATTCTTCTCAGCTTCCATCCCCACACAGCACCCAATCCCTCTCAGCATCCATCCCCACACAGCACCCAATCCCTCTCACCATCCAGCACAGCACCCAATCCCTCTCAGCATCCACCCCCACACAGCACCCAATCCCTCTCAGCATCCATGCCCACACAGCACCCAAACCCTCTCACCATCCATCCCCACACAGCATCCATCCCCCCACAGCACCCAATCCCTCTCAGCTTTCATCACCACACAGCACCCAATCCCACTCAGCATCCACCCCCACACAGCACCCAATCCCTCTCAGCTTCCATCTAGCACACAGCACCCAATCCCTCTCAGCTTCCATCCCCACACAGCACCCAATCCCTCTCAGCATCCATCCCCACGCATCACACAATCCCTCTCAGCCTCCATCCCCACACAGCACCCAATCCCTCTCAGCATCCATCCCCACACAGCACCCAATCCCTCTCAGGTTCCATCCCCACACAGCGCCCAATCCCTCTCAGCTTCCATCCCCATACAGCACCCAATCCCTCTCAGCTTCCATCCCCACACAGCACCCAATCCCTCTCACCATCCATCCCCACACAGCATCCATCCCCACACAGCACCCAATCCCTCTCACCCCCCTCCACACTTGTAGCTTCCCCTGTTCAATTATTCCTTTTGCTAAAGTTTTAATGCTAAAATATATATTACATTTGTAATAGAGAGACTGAGTTCCACATTCCTTTGAAAAACACATATACTGAGGTGCTAAAGGCCCTGCTTACTGGAGCTTGCAGCGGTGAGTCATGTGACTGAAAGAATGGTATAATTACAACCCACATGCAATTAAAATTAATTAAGGAACAGCAACCTGAGCCCAGTAATTAATCTCCTGATTCTGAGTTCACATACCAGCAAGAGAGTTCAGGTGCATATCATAATAACTCATACAGTGATGGGAGACATTTGGTTATGTATATTGTACCCCAAAACCTCTCATCATTAAATGCATTGAACTGATAAGTCAAGTAGAGCAGCCCATCACATATATAGTTGTAAGCATGCAGGTTGTCGCTAACGCTGCGGGCTCGCGTAGCGAGGGCCTCATTTACTGGCATGGAGCGACCTTACCGCCCGAAACCTGCGCACATGTAAACATTAAAAACACAATAAATACACACAACAAATACATAAAAAGGTTATCTACAGCAAGAGGAGGCCGCCAGGACCTCAATTTACTCCAAATTTACTCCGAATTTACACCTCAATTTCACTCCAAATAAAAGACTTTAGACACCTGAAAATCCCCTAAGCAAGAGAAAAAATGGCAGCCGAAAAAAACGAAAATGAGGCTACAGGACTCTAAAGACACAAAACACCAGCAAAAACCTACTGATTTTCCGAAAAAGAAGTACGAGATCCGAAAAGAAGGACGCAACCCGCAAGAACCGAAAAACATTAGAAACACAATAAATACACACAACAAACACATAAAAAGCTTACCCAGAGCAAGGGGGGCACCCAGGACCTCTGCCGAAGGAGCTCAGCGCAAGGCTCGCAATGAGCGCTGAAGGATCTTGGAACACCAACAAAATTAATTTCGCCAAAGGCTCTCCTTGCCAGCAACTGCGGACCTTGCAAAATTTACAGACTTACGACACAAAAATATGAGACGCGTTACGACCCATTACGACCTCGCAAAAATACAACCTTACCGCCCGAAACCCACGCACATGTAAACATTAAAAACACAATAAATACACACAACCAACACATAGAAAGCTTACCCAGAGCAGGGGGGGGGCACCGAGGACCTCTGCAAGTGAAGTTACACCTCCATTTAAGTCCAAATTACAGAGTTTAGACACCCGAAAATCGCCTAAGCAAGAGAAAAAATGCCTGCCGAACAAAACGAAAACAAGGCCAAAGGACCCTAAACATGCAAAACACCACCAAACACCTACGGATTTTCTGAAAAAGTTGGAAGACATCCGAAAACAAGGACGCTAAATCAGCCACAGCCGCATACCACACATTAGGCGCCATTTTAGAACACTAACATACACAATCCGGAAGTACACAGCTACCCTAATGGATTTGCCTCGCGGACGCACACTATTACACTGCACACTGCACATATTCATGACACTTACACAGCATTTCCACAGCCCTGATGCTGCAGCAACATTAAAACAGATTGCCAGCTCTTCAACACAATGCTGCATATATTACTTCACAATAGGTAAAGTATATTAATTTCTTATTTTATTATGTATTCATTGCCATACCCCCCCAAAAAAAACAACGCTGCTCAGAGCACACAAACAACCAAGAGCCTCGCAATGAGCGCCAAAGGCGCTCAGAGCAAGGCTCGCAATGAGCGCCGAAGGATCTTGGAACACCAACAAAACTAATTTTGCACACAAACAACATTACCTGCCTTACAATCTTATTGCCGTCATTTTTTGACGAGAAGTCGCTAGTACTAGACATATTTCCCTGCATATAAGTGCACTGGAGCAGATATATGGAGGGCTAGAGGAGTTGGGAATATGAAGCCCTGCTCAGAAACCCTTGTCTAATTGTAGGATCGGTGCACAGTCAGCCAAAAGCATCAGAAAATGCTAAGGACAGAATGGCATTGTGCACACTCCAAAAACTGGTCCCAGAGTAACAGAAGATTGGTTATAATGAAGCATACCAGTTATTAGAGCACATATCATATATCATCTCTCTCTCTATGTAGCAGCACCACACGGATGAGATCCATTTAAGATCGAAACAGTCCTGTGCTATGCTTCAAAGCGAGCATATGCTAAAAGAAACCATGTAAACAATTGTATTTGGATTAAAGATTAAAATGTATTGTGGACTCATTTGCATGTCCCTGCCTAGTTTCCCAGAGCGCAGTGCAAAACTGTATTTCTCGGAATTCTGAGCAGGAAATATATATATATATTGCTGGTCTTTAGAGTCCCTTTAACCTGTTCTAATATAGATTATTTCATAACACTGTACATATTGTGCCTGTACAGAACGTGCTGCACTTGCTAAGTAAGTTATTTTGCAGAAAACTAAAACACTGCACTTTCAGGCAATCAATATGATTAATTAGTAAGCCATTATTTAATCATCAGTTTCTCATACGTAAAATATTAGTTTTCAGTTTTGCATTGATGAGTATTTCGCGTTAACAATATTTCCATTTGAGAACAGGTGAAGTGCCAGAGATTGGCTCAGCAAATATAACTGATGAGATATCATCATGGTCTTTAGGGGTCCTTAAGGACTAAATTGGAGAGCACTGGGCTTGAGTATCAGAACAGTGTGTGCACAAGGCAATGATACATATTTCCCAGATTGGAATTCTTTCCCAGGCCAGACTTAAATGCTCTTCTGCCCAAGGCCAGTTTCAGAGTCATACTACTGCCAGCACTGGTAAACAGCATAGATATTATAAAAGGGATTATGCAAAAGGGGAGGGTGGGAGAATCGAAGTAGGAGTAAGGGTGTGGAAATTAAATATATGTAAAGGCATATATGTATTTCCTGATTATGAATGCATGTGATAGAGGAGAATCAGTAGTGTATGCAAACATTTTGTGCATGAAAAAAACACCAAAATAAATGTTTACATACTCACCCTGATGTTTGCTAAATATTTTCAGTTTGCAGTTAGTTGACACCCATGAAATTCATAATTTGTTTTGTGCCAATCAGGAGAAAGCAGAGGTTAGCTAAAACATTAGTATCATACTTTGGGGTTCCTGTGTAGCAAAACAGCCTGGGATATGTAGTATCTCTCACTCCTTGTGCTCTCATTCAGCTGTGAGCTCAGACCCCACCCAACCATATGATTCCATCTTGCAACAAGTACTTCCTTTGGTCTCTACCAGAAAGGTCAAACTCTGTACCTGGCTGCCTTTCCTCAGTGTACTTGGTTATGTAATCTCTTTGTGGGTGTGCAAAGCTGGAATTTACTTTCCTGTCTATAACTTTGTAAGTACATTGAACTTTTCTATATAACACATATTTTTCTGATAATCACTGCCTGTTTCTTACCAAACATTTGAAACCCAGGAAACTTGTATATACTTTTAAGGTGGAGAGGGGACACTAGGGAGAGGAGGGAAGAGAATAATGGTTTGAGAGAAGGGACAAAACAAAAGAGAGAAGGGGGAAAGTTGGGCTAATGGGAAAAATAAAAGTAGATATTTGGATGTCTAGACTCTCCCCACTCCATTCCACCTTAAATGGCTCTGCTAGACTCATGTATCAAACCAGTCATTACTCATCTGCTGCCCCACTCTGCCAATCCCTTCACTGCTAGAATTAAGTCTAAAATCTCAACACTCACCTACAAAGCCCCCAACAACACTGTACCATCCTAATCGTCCCCTCCACTCCTCCCATGATATACGTCTTCAGTCACCTGTCATCACCTCCTCGCTGCCGTCTCCAAGACTTTTTCCATGCAGCCCCCAATCTCTTGAATATCTCGGCCCCTCGTCAGACTCTCCCCTACGCTTCCCAGTTTCAAACTCTCCATAAAAACCCAACTGTTCAAAGAAGCCACCAAATTGTTATCTAACATCAGGGATTCCAACAAGATAGTGACCCCCTCATGTGCATGGCTCCTGCTGCATCACCGGACAACAGACAATCACACCCCTCCCCTTGTCTCTAATCCCACTTAAATGTTAAGCTCTTATGAGAGCTACACCTTCTGTACCAGTAAGTAACTTGTTATTGAGGTGACAGTGTCACTTTAATTGCACAGTCAACATCATATATAATAACCGTGACAATTCAATAAGCAGCCAATATATACTTCCCATAAATTACCCAAGAATGTTTTCATTATTTCTCAAGAACTGAGGAATTGCGTAGAATCTGCGTAAGTAGCAGGAGGATGTAAATATATAGTTTCATTCATACAATTTGTATTTTTTTAATAGAGGATGAGGAACTAGCCTAAATGAGCCCCATTGTTCTTGCACAAACCCTATGCTGCGTTTACTTTGCTGCCTGCGGGTAACTCGATCTTTGCTGGTTTTCTGTGTTTTCTTCCTCTGTGGCTCCGCTCCAGGCTGCACAAGAAGTGCCCGGGGGTCTCAATCACCAGAACAGACAGTGAGGGGAGACGGCTCAGCAACCGAGGCTAATGTTATATTAATTCCTTTCATATATTGACTTGTACAGTAATAGTAATACAGAAAAAGTATGTCAGTACCAATATACCCATCTAGTGTGCCCATTCTGAAGATACTTATAGGCTTGTGTGCCTGGCATGCTGCGGTCCATAGGGTCAAAGAGAGTCCAACACGACTGAATGACTAAACCACAACAACAACAAAATAGCTAGCATATAAAACTTATCTTTTATTACCATTTATGCTTGAAGACAATTCCGCTTTCCCTAAATAAGTATGTTTTTTTCTAAGTTTCCTGCAAATCTTCCATCTTTCAACCTCTTGTTTTAGTATACAATACATTTTTTGAGTATATACATATATATATATATATATATATATATATATATATATATATATATATATATATATATATTGAAGAAGGAACTGGAAGCCCAGTCCTGTATCGTTGCCAAGAAAACTGTATGGATAAGCACAACCAGAGACATAATGATTGTGTCTGGCATGCTACAGTCCTTAGGGTCATGGAGAGTCAAACTTGACTGAACAACTACACAACTATATATATATATATATATATATATATATATATATATATATATATATATATATAAAACTGAGTCTTAGTGCATAATACAAAGAGTCAAAGCTAGTGTTTAGTTAGATCAAAATAAAATGTAATGCCTTTGCTGGACACTGAAGGCATCCATAAGACTTTGGTGCAGGTTGTGTGAGCAATAGGGAAGTTTGCATTTCTGAAGGAAAGGGCTTGCATTTATTGTTGCAAGCTGCCTGCTTCTGAGCATTTCTGGGTTAATAGGGTACAAGTCATATTTAGTAAGTTCCCTTTATATAACAAATACCCCTTACCTTTTCATCCTCTCTCCCTTTTCACACCTCTTTCCATTGATAAATAAAAAACACACCCTTCAGGCTCTGGCTGTCGGGAAATGATGAAACCAGACAAGATGGAATCTTTTATATATAAACAGAGCCTTCAGAAATCCTGATTTTGCACAGCTTGTGGTTATTTTGTTACATACCCATGAACTATTGCAGTCCTTTAAAATAGCTGAATAGTTTTATGATGTCTCCATTGTTCTCTGCTCCAGAGTTTTCCTGGTAAAGCACCACTGACATGTTATATTAGAGAACTAGTTACTTATCATAAAATGTTATATTCCATTGTCTGTGCCATCTGTCTTCGTGCTGTCTCTCTCTGTGCTTTCTCTCTCTTTGTGTTATTTGGCGATTATGTTGTCTCTCTCTTTCTGAGCTGCCTGTCTCTGTACTTTCTCTGTCTGTGCGCGCTCTCTCTCTCCCTCTATCTGTTAGTTCTCTCTCTGTGTGCATTTTCTGTTTCTTTCTGTGTGCATTCTCTCTCTCTCTCTCTGTCTCTCTCTGCATGCTCTCTCTCTGTGCACTCTCTCTCTCTCTCTCTCTCTGTGCACTCTCTCTCTCTGTGCACTTACTGTGCACTCACTGTCTCTCTCTGCATACTCTCTCTCTGTGCACTCTCTCTCGTTCTCTGTGCATGCTCTCTCACTGTGTGCTCTATTTCTCTCTGCACTCTCTCTCTCTCTGTCCGTTCTCTCTCTCTCCCTCTATCTGTTAGTTCTCTGTCTCTCTCTGTGTGCTCTTTGTTTCTCTCTCTGCATGCTCTGTGTCTCTCTGTCTCTCTCTCTGTCTCTGTCCTGTGTATGTTTCTCTGTCCTGTATGTCTCTCTCTCTCTGTCCTGTGTCTCTCTCTCTTAGTCCTGTGTGTGTCTCTCGCTCTGTCCTGTGTGTGTCTCTCTCAGTCCTGTGTTTCTCTCTCAGTCCTGTCTCTCTCTCTCTGTCCTGTGTATCTTTCTCTGTCCTGCATGTCTCTCTCTCTCTCTGCCCTGTGAGTGTCTCTCTCTGTCCTGTCTCTTGCTCTCTCTGTCCTGTCTCTCTCTCTCTCTCTGTCATTTGTCTCTTTGTCATGTCTCTCTTTCTGTCCTGTGTTTCTCTCGCTGTCCTGTGTCTCTCTCTCTCTATCCTGTGTCTCTCTGTCTTGTCTCTCTTTCTGTCCTGTGTTTCTCTCTCTGTCCTGTCTCTCTCTCTTTGCCCTGTCTCTCTCTCTCTCTCTCTCTCTGTCCGTTTTCTCTCTCTCCCTCTACCTTTTAGTTCTCTGTCTCTCTCTGTGCTCTCTTTTTTTCTCTCTCTGCATGCTGTCTGTCCTGTGTCTCTCTGTCTCTCTCTGTCTCTGTCCTGTGTATCTTCCTCAGTCATGTATGTCTCTCTCTCTGTCCTGTGTCTCTCTCTCTTAGTCCTGTGTGTGTCTCTCGCTCTGTCCTGTGTGTGTCTCTCTCAGTCCTGTGTTTCTCTCTCAGTCCTGTCTCTCTCTCTCTCTGTCCTGTGTATCTTTCTCTGTCCTGCATGTCTCTCTCTCTCTCTGCCCTGTGAGTGTCTCTCTCTCTGTCCTGTCTCTTGCTCTCTCTGTCCTGTCTCTCTCTCTCTCTCTGTCATTTGTCTCTTTGTCATGTCTCTCTTTCTGTCCTGTGTTTCTCTCGCTGTCCTGTGTCTCTCTCTCTCTATCCTGTGTCTCTCTGTCTTGTCTCTCTTTCTGTCCTGTGTTTCTCTCTCTGTCCTGTCTCTCTCTCTTTGCCCTGTCTCTCTCTCTCTCTCTCTCTCTCTCTCTCTCTCTGTCCGTTTTCTCTCTCTCCCTCTACCTTTTAGTTCTCTGTCTCTCTCTGTGCTCTCTTTTTTTCTCTCTCTGCATGCTGTCTGTCCTGTGTCTCTCTGTCTCTCCCTCTTTCTCTCTGTCTCTGCTCTGTGTATCTTTCTCTGTCCTGTGTGTCTCTCTCTGTCCTGTGTTTCTCTTTCTGTCCTGTCTCTCTCTCTCTCTCTCTCTCTCTCTGTCCTGTGTCTCTCTGTCCTGTCTCTCTTTCTGTCCTTTGTCTCTCTGTCCTGTCTCTCTCTCTGTCCTGTCTCTCTTTCTGTCCTGTGTTTCTCTCTCTGTCCTTTGTCTCTCTGTCCAGTCTCTCTTTCTTTCCTGTGTTTCTCTCTCTGTCCTGTCTCTCTCTCTCTGTCCTTTCTCTCTCTGTCCTGTCTCTCTTTCTGTCCTGTGTTTCTCTCTCTGTCCTATCTCTTTCTCTCTCTCTCTCTCTCTCTCTCTCTCTCTCTCCCTCTATCTGTTAGTTCTCTGTCTCTCTTTGTGCGCTCTTTGTTTCTGTCTCTGCATGCTCTCTGTCCTGTATCTCTCTGTCTCTCCCTCTCTCTGTCTCTGTCCTTTGTCTCTCTGTCCTGTCTCTCTCTCTGTCCTTTGTCTCTCTGTACTGTCTCTCTCTCTCTGTCCTATGTTTCTCTCTCTGTCCTGTCTCTCTCTCTGTGTGTCCTGTGTTTCTCTCTCTGTCCTGTCTCTCTCTCTGTCTTGTGTTTCTCTCTCTGTCCTCTCTCTCTCTCTCTGTGTCCTGTGTTTCTCTCTCTATCCTGTCAACCTCTCTGTCCTTTGTCTCTCTGTCCTGTCTCTCTTTCTGTCCTGTGTTTCTCTCTCGGTCCTGTCTCTCTCTCTCTCTCTCTCTGTCCTTCGTCTCTCTGTCCTGTCTCTCTCTCTGTCCTTTGTCTCTCTCTATCATGTCTTTCTCTCTGTCCTTTGTTTCTCTCTCTCTCTCTGTCCTTTGTCTCTCTGTCCTGTCCCTCTTTCTTTCCTAAGTTTCTCTCTCTGTCCTGTCTCTCTCTGTCCTTTCTCTCTCTCTCCCTCTATCTGTTAGTTCTCTGTCTCTCTCTGTGTGCTCTTTGTTTCTCTCTCTCTGCATGCTCTCTGTCCTGTATCTCTCTGTCTCTCTCTCTCTCTGTCTCTGTCCTGTGTATCTTCCTCAGTCATGTATGTCTCTCTCTCTGTCCTGTGTGTCTATTTCTCTGTCCTGTGTGTGTCTCTCGCTCTGTCCTGGGTGTGTCTCTCTCAGTCCTGTGTGTTTCACTCTCAGTCCTGTGTTTCTCTCTCTGTCATGTCTCTCTCTCTCTCTGTCCTGTGTCTCTCTGTCCTGTCTCTCTTTCTGTCCAGTGTTTCTCTCTCTATCCTGTCTCTCTCTCTCTGTCCTTTGTCTCTTTGTCATGTCTCTCTTTCTGTCCTGTGTTTCTCTCTCTGTCCTGTCTCTCTCTCTCTCTATACTGTGTCTCTGTGTCCTGTTTCTCTTTCTGTCCTGTGTTTCTCTCTCTATCATGTCTCTCTCTCTGTCCTTTGTTTCTCTCTCTCTCTCTGTCCTTTGTCTCTCTGTCCTGTCTCTCTTTCTGTCCTGTGTTTCTCTCTCTGTCCTGTCTCTCTCTCTCTCTCTCTGTACTGTGTCTCTCTGTCCTGCCTCTCTTTCTGTTCTGTGTTTCTCTCTCTGTCATGTCTATCTTTCTCTCTCTCTCTCTCTCTCTCTCTCTCTCTCTCTCTGTCCTGTGTCTCTCTGTCCTGTCTCTCTTTCTGTCCTGTGTTTCTCTCTCTGTCCTCTCTCTCTCTCTCTGTCCTCTCTCTCTCTCTCTCTCTCTCTCTCTCTCTCTGTCCGTTCTCTCTCTCTCCCTCTATCTGTTAGTTCTCTGTCTCTCTCTGTCCGCTCTTTGTTTCTCTCTCTCTGCATGCTCTCTGTCCTGTATCTCTCTGTCTCTCTCTCTCTGTCTCTGTCCTGTGTATCTTCCTCAGTCCTGTGTGTCTCTCTCTCTGTCCTGTGTGTCTCTCTCTCTGTCCTGTGTGTGTCTCTAGCTCTGTCCTGTGTGTGTCTCTCTCAGGCCTGTGTGTTTCACTCTCAGTCCTGTGTTTCTCTCTTTATCATGTCTCTCTCTCTCTCTGTCCTGTGTCTCTCTGTCCTGTCTCTCCTTCTGTCCTGTGTTTCTCTCTCTGTCATGTCTCTCTCTGTCCTGTGTCTCACTGTCCTGTCTCTCTTTCTGTCCTGTGTTTCTCTCTCTGTCT
>CM050171.1:104867821-104921583 GCA_027410445.1 Discoglossus pictus | reverse complement strand
TTTCTCTCTGTCCTGTCTCTCTCTCTCTCTCTGTCCGTTCTCTCTCTCTCCCTCTATCTGTTAGTTCTCTGTCTCTCTCTGTGCGCTCTTTGTTTCTCTCTCTCTGCATGCTCTCTTTCCTGTATCTCTCTGTCTCTCTCTCTCTGTCTCTGTCCTGTGTATCTTCCTCAGTCATGTATGTCTCTCTCTCTGTCCTGTGTGTCTCTCTCCCTGTCCTGTGTGTGTCTCTCGCTCTGTCCTGTGTGTTTCACTCTCAGTCCTGTGTTTCTCTCTCTGTCATGTCTCTCTCTCTCTCTCTCTCTCTCTGTCCTGTGTCTATCTGTCCTGTCTCTCTTTCTGTCCAGTGTATCTCTCTCTATCCTGTCTCTCTCTCTCTGTCCTTTGTCTCTCTGTCCTGTCTCTATTTCTGTCCTGTGTTTCTCTCTCTGTCCTGCCTCTCCCTCTGTCCCGTGTTTCTCTCTCTGTCCTGTCACTCTCTCTCTCTGTCCTGTGTCTCTCTGTCCTGTCTCTCTTTCTGTCCTGTGTATCTCTCTCTATCCCGTCTCTCTCTTTGTCCTTTGTCTCTCTGTCCTGTCTCTCTTTCTGTCCTGTGTTTCTCTCTTTATCCCGTCTCTCTCTTTGTCCTTTGTCTCTCTGCCCTGTGTCTCTTACTGTCCTGTGTTTCTCTCTCTGTCATGTCTCTCTCTCTCTCTCCTTTGTCTCTCTCTCCTGTCTCTTTCTGTCGTGTGTTTCTCTCTGCCTCTGTCCTGTGTCTCTCTGTCCTGTGTCTCTCTGCCCTGTCTCTCTTTCTGTCCTGTGTTTCTCTCTATACTGTCTCTCTCTCTGTCCTTTGTCTCTCTGTCCTGTCTCTCTTACTGTCCTGTGTTTCTCTCTCTGTCATGTCTCTCTCTCTCTCTGTCCTGTGTGTCTCTGTCCTGTCTCTCTTTCTGTCCTGTGTATCTCTCTCTGTCCTGTGTCTCTCTCTCTCTCTCTGTTCCGTGTTTCTCTCTCTGTCCTATCTCTCTCTCTCTCTCTCTGTCATGTGTCTCTCTGTCCTGTCTCTTTTTCTGTCCTGTGTTTCTCTCTCTATAGCGTCTCTCTCTTTGTCCTTTGTCTCTCTGTCCTGTGTCTCTTACTGTCCTGTGTTTCTCTCTCTGTCATGTCTCTCTCTCTCTGTCCTGTGTGTCTCTGTCCTGTCTCTCTTTCTTTCCTGTGTTTCACTCTCTATTCTGTCTCTCTCTCTCTGTCCTTTGTCTCTCTCTCCTGTCTCTTTCTGTCCTGTGTCTCTCTGTCCTGTGTCTCTCTGTCCTGTCTCTCTTTCTGTCCTGTGTTTCTCTCTCTATCCTGTCTCTCTCTCTCTCTGTCCTTTGTCTCTCTCTCCTGTCTCTCTTACTGTCCTGTGTTTCTCTCTCTGTCCTGTCTCTCCCTCTCTGTCCTGTGTGTCTCTGTCCTGTCTCTCTCTCTGTCCCGTGTTTCTCTCTCTGTCCTGTCTCTCTCTCTCTCTCTCTGTCCTGTGTCTCTCTGTCCTGTCTCTCTTTCTGTCTTGTGTTTCTCTCTCTATCCCGTCTCTCTCTTTGTCCTTTGTCTCTCTGTCCTGTATCTCTTACTGTCCTATGTTTCTCTCTCTGTCATGTCTCTATCTCTCTGTCCTGTGTGTCTCTGTCCTGTCTCTCTTTCTGTCCTGTGTTTCTCTCTCTATCCTGTCTCTCTCTCTCTGTCCTTTGTCTCTCTCTCCTGTCTCTTTCTATCCTGTGTTTCTCTCTGCCTCTGTCCTGTGTCTCTCTGTCCTGTGTCTCTCTGTCCTGTCTCTCTTTCTGTCCTGTGTTTCTCTCTCTATCCTGTCTCTCTCTCTGTCCTTTGTCTCTCCCTCTCTGTCCTGTGTGTCTCTGTCCTGTCTTTCTTTCTGTCCTCTCTCTCTCTCTCTCTCTCTCTCTCTCCTTTGTCTCTCTGTCCTGTTTCTCTTTCTGTCCTGTGTTTCTCTCTCTATCCTGTCTCTCACTCTCTGTCCTTTGTCTCTCTGTCCTGTCTCTCTTTTTATCCTGTGTTTTTCTCTCTGTCCTGTCTGTCTCTCTCTCTCTCTGTCTGTCTGTCCTTTGTCTCTCTGTCCTGTCTCTCTTTCTATCCTGTGTTTCTCTCTCTGTCCTGTCTATCTGTGTGTCCTCTGTCTCTCTGTCCTGTGTGTCTCTCTTTCTGACCTGTGTTTCTCTCTCTGTCCTGTGTGTCTCTCTCTGTCCTGTCTCTCTTTCTGTCCTGTGTTTTTCTCTGTGTCCTGTCTCTCTCTCTCTGTCTTGTGTGTGTCTCTCTCTGTCCTGTGTTTCTCTCTCTGTCCTCTCTCTCTCTTTGTCTTTTGTTTCTCTCTCTGTCCTGTCTCTCTCTCTCTCTCTCTCTGTCCTGTGTCTCTCTGTCCTGTCTCTCTTTCTGTCCTGTGTTTCTCTCTCTATCCTGTCTCTCTCTCTGTCCTTTGTCTCTCTCTCCTGTCTCTCTTACTGTCCTGTGTTTCTCTCTCTGTCCTGTCTCTCTCTCTCTGTCCCGTGTTTCTCTCTCTGTCCTGTCTCTCTCTCTCTCTTTCCTGTGTCTCTCTGTCCTGTCTCTCTTTCTGTCCAGTGTTTCTCTGTCTATCCTGTCTCTCTCTCTCTGTCCTTTGTCTCTCTGTCCTGTCTCTATTTCTGTCCTGTGTTTCTCTCTCTGTCCTGTCTCTCCCTCTCTGTCCTGTGTGTCTCTGTCCTGTCTCTCTCTCTCTCTGTCCTGTCTCTCTTTCTGTCCTGTGTTTCTCTCTCTATCCCGTCTCTCTCTTTGTACTTTGTCTCTCTGTCCTGTGTCTCTTACTGTCCTGTGTTTCTCTCTCTGTCATGTCTCTCTCTCTCTCTCTGTCCTGTGTGTTTCTGTCCTGTCTCTCTTTCTGTCCTGTGTTTCTCTCTCTGTCCTGTCTCTCTCTCTCTCTCTCTCTCTCTCTGTGTCCTGTGTCTCCCTGTCCTGTCTCTCTTTCTGTCCTGTGTTTCTCTCTCTATCCCGTCTCTCTCTTTGTCCTTTGTCTCTCTGTCCTGTGTCTCTTACTGTCCTGTGTTTCTCTCTCTGTCCTGTCTATCTGTGTGTCCTCTGTCTTTCTGTCCTGTGTGTCTCTCTTTCTGACCTGTGAATCTCTCTCTGTCCTGTGTGTCTCTCTCTGTCCTTTCTCTCTTTCTGTCCTGTGTTTCTCTCTCTGTCCTGGCTATCTGTGTGTCCTCTGTCTCTCTGTCCTGTGTGTCTCTCTTTCTGACCTGTGTTTCTCTCTCTGTCCTGTCTCTCCCTCTCTGTCCTATGTGTCTCTGTCCTGTCTCTCTCTCTGTCCCGTGTTTCTTTCTCTGTCCTGTCTCTCTCTCTCTCTCTCTCTCTGTCCTGTGTCTCTCTGTCCTGTCTCTCTTTCTGTCCTGTGTTTCTCTCTCTATCCCGTCTTTCTCTTTGTCCTTTGTCTCTCTGTCCTGTGTCTCTTACTGTCCTGTGTTTCTCTCTCTGTCCTGTGTGTCTCTGTCCTGTCTCTCTTTCTGTCCTTTGTCTCTCTCTCCTGTCTCTTTCTGTCCTGTGTTTCTCTCTGCCTCTGTCCTGTGTCTCTCTGTCCTGTGTCTCTCTGTCCTGTCTCTCTTTCTGTCCTGTGTTTCTCTCTCTATCCTGTCTCTCTCTTTGTCCTTTGTCTCTCCCTCTCTGTCCTGTGTGTCTCTCTGTCCTGTCTCTTTTTTTTGTCCTGTGTTTCTCTCTCTATCCTGTCTCTCTCTCTGTCCTTTGTCTCTCTGTCCTGTCTTTCTTTCTGTCTTGTGTTTCTCTCTCTGTCCTGTCTCTCACTCTCTGTCCTTTGTCTCTCTGTCCTGTCTCTCTTTTTTTCCTGTGTTTTTCTCTCTGTCCTGTCTCTCTCTCTCTCTCTCTCTCTCTCTCTCTCTGTCTGTCCTTTGTCTCTCTGTCCTGTCTCTCTTTCTGTCCTGTGTTTCTCTCTCTGTCCTGTCTATCTGTGTGTCCTCTGTCTCTCTGTCCTGTGTGTCTCTCTTTCTGAACTGTGTTTCTCTCTCTGTCCTGTGTGTCTCTCTCTGTCCTGTCTCTCTTTCTGTCCTGTGTTTTTCTCTGTGTCCTGTCTCTCTCTCTGTCTTGTGTGTGTGTGTGTCTCTCTCTCTCTGTCTTGTGTGTGTCTCTCTCTGTCCTGTGTTTCTCTCTCTGTCCTGTCTCTCTCTCCCTCTCTGTCCTGTGTCTCTCTGTCCTATCTATCTTTCTGTCCTGTTTCTCTTTCTGTCCTGTTTTTCTCTTTCTATCCTGTCTCTCTCTCTCTGTCCTTTGTCTCTCTGTCCTGACTCTCTTTCTCTCCTGATTTTCTCTCTCTGTCCTGTCTCTCACTCTCTGTCCTTTGTTTCTCTGTCCTGTCTCTCTTTCTTTCCTGTGTTTCTCTCTCTGTCCTGTCTTCCTCTCTGTCCTTCGTCTCTCTGTCCTGTGTGTCTCTCTATGTCCTGTCTCTCTTTCTGTCCTGTGTTTCCCTATATGTCCTGTATCTCTCTCTGTCTTGTCTCTCTCTCTCTCTCTCTCTCTCTCTGTCGTGTGTGTGTCTCTCTCTGTCCTGTGTTTCTCTCTCTGTCCTGTCTCTCTCTCTGTCCTGTCTCTCTTTCTGACCTGTGTTTCTCTCTCTGTCCTGTGTGTCTCTGTGTCCTGTCTCTCTCTCTCTCTCTTTCTGTCCTGTGTTTCTCTCTCTGTCCTCCTGCAGTTCTGGCTGCATTTCTCCCCACACGTATTTATTTTTGGGCGCCCAGTTTCACGGGGCAATAGGGCCAGGGACCTCCTCGTCCAACTGCTCCTGGCATTAGCCAAGTTGGCTATATATAAGTCCAGGAAGCAGTGTTTGATAGAGGGGGCTCCACTGTCACCTAAGGCCATGTTCCGGGCGCTCCCATATCAGGGCAGAGTACCACCTAGCTTTGTCCACTGAGAGGATGGATGAGTTTATCTCCCAGTGGGCTGTAGATGGTGTACTCTGCTCGGTATCCCCACATACGGTTTCCTTTGAACTCACCCTCCTTATCTAAATTTGGATTTTTTACAGTTTAACATTTACATTTATAATGGTTGGACATATCCCTCCCCACCACCAGGACACATTTGGAGGACACATTTCATAACAATAAAAAGAAGTGTCATTTGGTAAGATTGAGGGCAGAGTCGTAGGAGAGCAGAATAAAATGCTAAGGTGCACAATATTCTCCATAGTTGATCAGCAGTGCGGGAATACCTATGGAGATACTGTTTTTCCATGGTTATGGACAAGAGCAAGTAGGGCGGCCTCGTAGTTATTGTAGCAAGTGGCAAGGGTTTAAGTTAACTGTTTAACTTGAGGTGGTAAAATCAGGGCAGGAGTGGGTAGTGGTGGGGCTGAGAAGGGGTTGTCCACATTGTAAAATTGTTGTTGGTTAAGATATGTAAAATTCACAGCTGTGAACACTGAAATGTGCAGGTCAGAACCGGAGCTTGTCCATCTGGATATATACAGAGCATTCATGAAAGAGCACTTACTAGACTTCTGTAGGTTCTGGTAGAGGGGATGCAGACTACCTTAAGACCTTGCTATCTGTTTTAGTACGATTGGCTATAAGAGCGTTTAATCTAATACTTTTCAAATAGTTTATGCTTATTTTTAATTGAAATTGTTGGAGTAAAACTCATTAAGTGACTGGCTGGAGATGCTTAGTATAGTGCTACTGAAACATTTGTAATACATTTTTCTTGAACTGAATCACTTCTGTATTCTGGTATGTTTAAGCCAAATCATGGTGCATGAAACAGGTAATCAAGAGTGCTAATTGAGAAACTTCCTTACATGGATGCTCATCTCAGGGAAGCCATGTGGCCTCTGGATAATCATCCCTCTTCAGGCCATCATACTTTGCTGCAGCTAATGGGCTGATCAGCTACTCAGAATTTATATTTCCTTCCATGAACTAGCAATTGCAGCAAGATAAACATAGCAGTGATCAAGTGGTCCTTTGAGTTTTAAATGCAATTCAAATTTATTTTAAAAAAATAACATTCTTTTCCATGGTAATTTTTAATTTGCACTGTGGAATATTTTCCAGGGCCACCCAAAAATAAGGGCCGCACAATTTATAGATCCCACCTGTAATGTGAAGACTCATTCAGCCTTTTAATGAATTATTTGTTCTCTCCAGAAACACTTATACAGCCATGATTTACCATGAAACGTTACAAAATCAGAACTCAGAGAACATCATTTAGGTTTTTTTTCTGCTTATTCGAATTACCAAAAAAAGTGTGAATCTACATTTTAAGGCAAATTAGAAAACTTTTGTTCGATGTTCTGATTGCCTTAGTTCAAACAGTGAAAACATCCCATGATGTGGTTTGTGATTGGTAAAGAAGTCAAAATGGGTTTCTTACTATAAACTAGAAAACTTGTGCGACAAATTTAAGAGGATTACGCAGATGCAATAATTATTGATCCATGGCACTAACATTTGACCAAAAACACATTAGAGATAGACAGTTTTAGGATTATATAGGAAAATAAAATGTTAAGCATGACAATGCTGTTTGCCACACAATGCGAGGCTCTGGCCCTTCGGCGCTCATTGCAGGCCTTGGCAACCCACAACTTTCGTGCTTCACAATGATCACCTTTGGCGCTCATCCTGAGTCCTGCGATTATGGGCTTCGGCGCTCATCGCGGGGGTCCCAATGAGCGCATTTGGCACTCAGTGCGAGCCTCTCGCCTCATGTAGTTTACAGGCCTCTCCCCCCCCCCCCCGCCTACTTTATGGGCCTCATGATGAGTGGCTTTGCGGCTCATTTCAGACCCTGGCAACAAGCAACTTACCTGCTTCACAATGATCACCTTGGGCGCTCATCGCGAGCCTCTACCCCTGTGTAGTTTACGAGCCTCGCAATGAGCTCCTTCGGCTGTGTGTGAGATTGTAAGTTAAATTGGTTAATTAATTGGCGTTTTTTCTTGATTTTCAAAGTTACGTGCGTGAAATTTTTTCGGCCGTTAATGTCGTAATGTTTTCCAAGCCTTGCGTGCCTCACGATCAGCCACAAAGTGCTATGCGCTTCAGCGTTGTTTGTGAGCCCCGTCATGGTGGCGCCCACAATCCGTGTCCATCCTCCATCGGTGGAACATCCTCGTCAAAATAACCCTGCCTGGCCAAATGACCCTTAGAGGGACCCTGCAAGGCCACCATTCCTTGCACAAAGTTGTGCTGGGCTCGTGATGAGCCTTCGGCACTCATTGCAGCAAAGTCGTGCGTGCCTCGCTATGACACCTATTATGACAACTATTATATGTGATGTATATGTTAACCTCACGTACATTGTGTCCCTGTCTTATCACTGGTGGATCTTGTGAATGGAGGGCCCTGTTGCAAAATAAATGAAGGCCTCCTTACAACCAGGTCAATAAAAAAGTCTTAAAATATTAGTAGGTGGTCTGAGCACCCCTATGAAAATAAATATGTATCCCTCTCCCCTAACAAATTAAGCGTAACGTTTTACAAACTCTGCGAGGGATCAAAACACATTAGCATCCAACAGATGACTTGTAACAGTGGGAGAACCAATAGACTAGATGGTGACTTCAACAGTCAGTGTCCTTACTCCCCTGATTTGCTGACAAGAAGGTGCTCACACTGTCATTATGTTTTCTCACACTATCTTCCTTATTATAACCCCCTGTCTCTTTCTCAGACTCTCTTATACTGACCTACACTAATATATGTCTCCAATAATATAACTATCTCACCTTCCCTGCTTTTCTCTCCTCTTCTCTGCTCCCATGAGCTCCTCTCCTTCCTCCAGTCACTATCTCATCCCTCCCCTAAACCTGAAAAGCAGAAATGCTCCTGTAAGTTCTTTTCCCATCTCCTTTTACTCTCTCTCCTTCTTCTGATGGCTTGTGGGGATATATCCCCTAACCCTGGCCCCTCACTCATTCCCACCTGCTGTCAGCCACGCAGAGTCCCCAGGGCAGCAAATGCCCAAAACACCCATAATCTAATACCCATCACATGTCACAAACCATCTACTTTGCCCTTCTCATGTGCCCTCTTGAATGCAAGGTCTGTTTGCAATAAACTTACCTTCATTCATGACCTCTTCATTTCCAACTCCCTCAATCTACTGGCTATCACGGAAACCTGGCTCACTCCATCTGACTCTGCCTCCCCTGCCGCACTCTCTTATGGTGGTCTACACTTCAGCCACACTCCTAGACCTGGGAACAAACAAAGTGGAGGTGTGGGCATACTACTATCCTCTTGCTGCACTTTTCACTGCATACCCTCTGTTCCCATCCCTCCAATTCTCATCTATTGAAGTCCACACTATTCGCATCTTCTCTGCAGCTCCTCTTTGTCAATCACTCCACTGGCTTCCCATAGCTTCCTCATCACATTTAAAATCATGACTAAACAAATTGCATTCACGTTGCCATCTTGTATTTGTCACCCTCTTGTATCACACCTAAACCCTTAGGGCCTCATTCAATTGCCATTTGGCTATTTGAATAGGGCTCTATATAAGCACATGGCATATTTTTTTTACAGAAGTTTTTAGTTAGTGAAGACCTTGCTTTTGGATAGAAGTTCACTAACTAAAAACTTCTGTAAAAAGATATGCTATGTGCTTATATAGAGCCCTATTCAATTGGCCAAATCCCAATTGAATGAGGCCCTTAGATTGTAAGTTTGCAAGTTTTCAATCGTGTGTCAGTGCCTTGGAAACAAGCACTATGTACATTTGATTATAAGCTCAAAACAGGGTCCTCCATTCTTTATAAGGTGTTAAGTTTGTTTTTTGCCATGTACTAAACCCCTGTACAGCGCTACGGAATATGTTGGCACGTTATGAATAAAGATAATAATAATAATAAAGATAACAAGGAGAGAAGACATTCAGAAACATTTCTCTATCTCTTTGACATTCTCCCTCTCATGGGTCCTCTCACACTGGCAGCACTTTGCCTACATTGATCAAAACTTCGGACTATATTAGATCCTTTACCTACTGTTATTTTTATAACTTTATGGTAAGGTTCTGCCGGATTTGTGGATTACCCATGTGGGAAATGGTGCACCAGCCAAAAGTGAACTGACTAACCAGAGTAGGTCAACCAATAGCCACGGTGAGGATGTTGTGAATATTCCACTTCAACCAATATTTATAGAATGTATCCTGGGAGAGAACTCCACCAACCTGACTAACATTGAGTTTTATGAAGTATAAGGCCATACAAAATGTTAATTATTAAACTTCTGGCATTTGCAAGTCTAGATATGGTCAGACTCCCAATTTCCATGAAAGAGTTTCTCTGTAGGAGCCTCCCAAATTGTTACCCACTTGACCAATGTTGTAGAGCGAATTTGGCCAGTTGTTTCCACCACTGAGAGCAGCAATAAATGATCTCTGTATATTAGGAAACCTCAAGTTTGCGAAAGTATGTAACAAACTAAGAACATTAACAGTTTATAAAACCATGAACCTAAACTATTTCAGAGAAATCATAGCTTTTTTAAGACTGTTTTTGTATATAAAGTGTCCATCTGTCTGACTATAGCACTTCCTGTTAGTTTGGAGACTGAGTGGTGTGTTAATTTAATCTAACAGTAGAGGAAGTGATGGGAGTGGATGTTCTGAAAATACGGCATAGATCGGACCTTGGAGGACTATCAATGTATCAGCTTGAACTAGTAGTAATATTTCTAGTTTATTTGTGTCAGTATAATGTCATTTCAGAAATTCCAGGGACACAGTAACTGTTTAGAAAACGATATAATTTAAAAGGATAGCTAGTAACAAATACTTTATTATCTGAATATTATTTGTAATAAAAAAATAATGTTGATACAGTAAACTTACATTAAAGTGTATGCTTTTTCTCTATCAGTCAGCTATTCTAATCACCTAAGGCCCTTGCATTTATCAATGTGCTGGAGCATAGTGGTTACCAATAACTACCTGGGTGCTACATATTCTCATTCCAGTTCAATGAAATGGCAACTGGAATATTCAACCTTGTTTTTGACCTCCAACCAAATGCTGGAAGCAACCTGAGCATGTGAAAGCCAACATGAGGTAATATACAATGGAGTGGGAGGATCTGGAGGACTGATTAACAGGCTAAAATCACAATCTTCAATGTAACTTAACTATAAGAATTTATATACACCCTATAGATTTAAATGATTACTGTGGTTACAGAAAAGGGCACATTTAAGTATGTTACAAATTAAAAACATATATTAGTAGTGGGAAGTGTATTTACTTTCTCTTGGTGCTTAACACCTATTTCACATATATTCAATAGAGAATTGGAGAAAACAAAAATAATAAAGTTTTATTTACATTCTTAGGAGACAACGTCGATTAAAAACTCTTTAAAATCAAGGGAAGTAGGAAGTAATTCCTTAAAAACATTTTAATATTGAATCCCTTATTTTCCACACTTTTGATAAGTGAATTACTAATATTTGAGGGATCAATACCTGATCTTATTTCCTCTTGTCTTATCTTACTAGGTGTGTGATTTTATTAGGTTTGGCTTCCAGACTGTTTTAAGTGTATATCTCTCTTTTTATCAGTATTAGAGATATTGTGTTTATATCTTGGTGTCCTGTCACCTTCAAATTCTTTTAGATATGTATTCCATTTTGTATAGTTCTAAAGTTGGCATATCTGACGTTCTAATTATTGTTATATAATCCAAATGCCCGTTGAATCTCTATAACACGTTTCGTCACTTGGGCGTGACTTTTTCAAAGGCCCCTCCCTTTGAAAAAGTCACGCCCAAGTGACGAAACGTGCGTCAGGGTTGCGTCTGACGTCAGACGCTTATACTGAGAATAGGTAGTGCTTCCAGCGAAGCTCCGTGAATGGGGAGCTTATAGTCACCTTCTTGTGCCCTAACTTGTAGTACATGGGAGAGCCTGGTACTACATAGGAGGAATCTGTGTATCTAGACAATAACGAACGCATTTTAAAAATCTGGAATTTTTAAGACCTGATATTAATGCGATACCCGAAATGGGGGTTATAAGAAATGCTATAGATACAATAGAGGGGTGGAAATGTGGGTAATTTTGCCAAAAAAATCTTTTTACCAGCCAAAACCTCTATGTTGTAAATAATCTCCAACAGTGAGTCACTATAACAACTGGAGAAATATACCAGTACAATCTAAAACTGTTATAGAGATTCAAAGGGCATTTGGATTATATAACAATAATTAGAACGTTAGATATGCCAACTTTAGAACTATACAAAATGGAATACATATCTAAAATAATTTGAAGGTGACAGGACACCAAGATATAAACACAATATCTCTAATACTGATAAAAAGAGAGATATACACTTAAAACAGTCTGGAAGCCAAACCTAATAAAATCACACACCTAGTAAGATAAGACAAGAGGAAATAAGATCAGGTATTGATCCCTCAAATATTAGTAATTCACTTATCAAAAGTGTGGAAAATAAGGGATTCAATATTAAAATGTTTTTAAGGAATTACTTCCTACTTCCCTTGATTTTAAAGAGTTTTTAATCGACGTTGTCTCCTAAGAATGTAAATAAAACTTTATTATTTTTGTTTTCTCCAATTCTCTATTGAATACAAATTAAAAACATTAGCAGCTGTTTAAGCTATGGACATAAAAACATTTTCTTTTGAAAAAACATTTTTAGAGACAATCAGAATTGTTAAATATTTTTGTTTACGAGTTTCTGGGGTGGACAGAGGCATGGACTGAGGTGAAGGGAGGCATGGGTTGGGGTGAAGGGGGGTATGGGCTGAGGTGAAGGGAGGCATGGGCTGAGGTGAAGGGAGGCATGGGCTGAGGTGAAAGGAGGCATGGGCTGGGGTGAAGGGAGGTATGGGCTGAGGTGAAGGGAGGCATGGGCTGAGGTAAAGGGAGGCATGGGCTGGGGTGAAGGGAGGCATGGGCTGAGGTAAAGGGAGGCATGGGCTGAGGTAAAGGGAGGCATGGGCTGAGGTGAAGGGAGACATGGGCTAAGGTGAAGGGAGGCATGGGCTGGGGTGAAGGGAGGCATGGGCTGGGGGGAAGGGAGACATGGGCTGGGGTGAAGGGAGGCATGGGCTGAGGTAGAAAGAGGCATGGGCTGAGGTAAAGGGAGGCATGGACTGAAGGGAGGCATGGGGTGAAGGGAGGCATGGGCTGGGGTGGAGGGGGGTATGGGCTGAGGTGAAGGGAGGCATGGGCTGAGGTGAAGGGAGGCATGGGCTGAGGTGAAAGGAGGCATGGGCTGGGGTGAAGGGAGGTATGGGCTGAGGTGAAGGGAGGCATGGGCTGAGGTAAAGGGAGGCATGGGCTGGGGTGAAGGGAGGCATGGGCTGAGGTAAAGGGAGGCATGGGCTGAGGTAAAGGGAGGCATGGGCTGAGGTGAAGGGAGACATGGGCTAAGGTGAAGGGAGGCATGGGCTGGGGTGAAGGGAGGCATGGGCTGGGGGGAAGGGAGACATGGGCTGGGGTGAAGGGAGGCATGGGCTGAGGTAGAAAGAGGCATGGGCTGAGGTAAAGGGAGGCATGGACTGAAGGGAGGCATGGGGTGAAGGGAGGCATGGGCTGGGGTGGAGGGAGGCATGAGCTGGGGTGGAGGGGGGCATGGGCTGAAGGGAGGCATGGGGGGAAGGGAGGCATGAGGTGAAGGGAGGCATGGGCTGAAGGGAGGCATGGGCTGAAGGGAGGAATGGACTGAGGTGAAGGGAGGCATGGGCTGAGGAGAAGGGAGGCATTGGCTGAGGTGAAGGGAGGCATGGGCTGAGGTGAAGGGAGGCATGGGCTTGGGTAGAGGGAGGTGAGAGCTGGAGTGGAGGGGGGCATGGTCTGAGGTGAAGGGAGGCATGGGCTGAGGAGAAGGGAGGCATTGGCTGAGGTGAAGGGAGACATGGGCTGAGGTGAAGGGAGGCATGGGCTGGGGTAGAGGGTGGCATGGGCTGGGGTGGAGGGCGGCATGGTCTGGGGTGAAGGGAGGCATGGGCTGGGGTGAAGGGAGGTATGGGGTGAAGGGAGGCATTGGGTGAAGGGAGGCATGGGCTGGGGTGAAGGGAGGTATGGGGTGAAGGGAGGCATTGGGTGAAGGGAGGCATGGACTGAGGTTAAGGGAGGCATGGGCTGAAGGGAGGCATGTGGTGAAGGGAGGCATGGACTGGGGTGAAGGGAGGCATGGACTAAGGAGAAGAAAGGCACGAGGTGAAGGGAGGCATGGGCTGACGTGAAGGGAGGCATGGGCTGGGGTAGAGGGAGGCGTTGGCTGGGGTAGAGGGAGGCGTGGGCTGGGTGAAGGGAGGAATGGGGTGAAGGGAGGCATGGGCTGGGGTAAAGGGAGGTATGGGCTGGGGTGGATGCGAGCATGAGCTTGAGGGAGGCATGGGCTGATGTGGAGGGAAGCATGGGGTGCGCTGGAAAGAGGTCTAGGGTGGAGGCAGGCATGGGCTGTGGTGAAGTAAGGCATGGGCTGGGTAGAGGGGGCATGGGGTGGAGTGAAAGGAGGCATGCGCTGGGGTGGAGGGGGCATGGGGTTGAAGGAGGCATGGGCTGGGGCGGAGGGGGGCATGGGCTGTAGGGGTCTACATATAATATATATTCAATCTCCATTCACTAGCTCTGCCACTGCGTCCAGGATCCAGCAGAGGAATAAAACTTTGTTAAAAAGTAGCTTCATTTATTCCTGCTCAAAAATGCTATTAGACTCAATTAACATAACGTAGATATATATATTTTTTATTTTACAGTAGTCTTTTAAATTATACCATATTTTTATTTGAATTTTGTTGTGTTCCTTTTTCTGCAAACAATTCATATAAGGTTGCTTTTCAGTTAGTTTGCTCCCTATAAGACGCACAATCCAAATCATTATAGTTTGTTTAAGGTATAGGCGCTCATATAACTCAATCAAAACAGAGAACAATTATCATAATTATATAAATATAATTATATATAAATTCTGGAAAATCCCACAGACTATGAAAAACGGCGGTAAAGAAGTAGGGCTTGGTACAATGTACAGCAAGGGCGAAACCTTAATCTTCCTGTGCAAGAAGGAAAACCGCCATTAATCAAGACAGCCTCTAAGTTATGTTCTGCCATGCACAATCAAATATCTCAATGTACTAGAACAGCCTGAAATCTGATGTTTCTTACAGGAAAACTTGAAATTATTGCTCCACAAATCTATATATTCAATTTAAAAGTACTGTACTTTAATAGAATGTTTTATATTGCAAACAATCACTTCTCTAGGGTTGCAATGAATACATAGAAAAACATAAAGAAAAAGACAATCTATATTTAATCACACTCCGGGCTATGCCAGCTGAAATAAATTAAATAGTACTACCTAAAATTGGCTGAAATTTGTATCTACTGATGAGAAAAGGGGATTTTGTAAATCATCAAGCTAATTTGAATTTGACACCTACCCCCATTGTCCCTACATGTGCTAAGATGCAGATAGCTCACTTAAATTAAATGCAAGTTCTGCCCTGCAAGATATGTAAATACCCTTCTCACATGTGCTATCTTCACAAATGTATCATGGATGTTTCCAGGGTACAGTAGAGCAGTAATGGGCATATATACAGTAGACTCTTAGTTATCCAGAACTCAAGCAACCAGAAAAAAATGGAATGCTGTACTTGAAATAAAAATGTAAAAAAGGGCTTAACAAATGCCAGGAGCCAGGTTGTGATGCCATAAAATGCTTATAGGCACCTTGATCTCATCCACTGTACGTCTCCGCAACTCACTTTTACCTGGGCGCAGACAGGCATGAGTGACTAAGCCAGGGCAGTGTTGGGGTTACATTCCGCGGGTTCAGCGCCGCACCCTCCAGCCGAACATACCTGTGTGTACGTGAGGAGTGAAAGCTGCTGCTGCTAGAACAGCCCTCGCTGACAAATATACTTAGCAGAGCATCCTATGTGCAGCTAATCTAGGCCTCTTTTACTAGTAACTCTCAAGTAACCAGAAACTACAATTATCCGGCATCCACCAATCCCCGTTGTTGCCGGATAACTGAGAGTCTATTGTAGTCCTAAAAAAGATGAATTAATTGGTAGTAGAGGTATAGATTATGAGCTAATGTTTTTTTGAATGAAAGTGTCATTTACAAGTTTTGCCAAGACTAATGTTGAAGAAGAACACGCTCCCCCAGACTAGAGAACAAGCTAGGGGCCGCTTGGTAAGTATCCAAGGCCAGTTTAAGGACCTCCAGTTGCCCACCACTGCTTTATGATATTTTTCTTTTTTAAGTATGCTCTCATTCATACTCAATTTTCAACCATATATCATTTAGTATGCATTTTTTAGATTTCATTTAGATTAATAGTTCAATTAATTTATTTTTAATTGAGAAATTAAAAATACAGAGATCTGTGGGCTTGCCCCTGACAGCCAATGAGCAGTAATATAGCTATATAACTCATACTTGCCTGCCAATGAACCTATATTTGCTCTGAGCAATTACTATTGGCTCAATAAAGCCTAGACAGGATTTACTTAATATTTTTTAATGCAAAACATAACTTTGGTCATTTTTAAAGCATGATCTTTTAGATGCATGAACAAAATATTCCATGTCCCTTTAAGGGAGTGCACAAGTTAACATTTGGATCAATACAATGTTTCCGTATTTTTAAGGAGACCAAATTAGTTGATTTTAATTATTAATGTCTTAGGGGGGCATTAATATGTTAAGAATCTAGCAGCGCCGCTGTTACTGTGAGGTCTTTGCTGCTTTATTGGCCACATCCAGATTCTGGAGGGAGAACAGACAATTCTGGGGCACTTTGTTAAGCAAACAATAAGGTTCAGTCCGTCTACTGGAGCAGAGCAAGGAAGGACTGCGTGTCTGAGCCCTTCATGTCCTTGGAAGTGAGCAGAATTCATTGCTGGTGAAATCCACTGGATTAGCAGCTCTGCAGCAGGGGAACGCTTGGAAACAATCTGGACGAATATTACAAAAAAGCCACTCGGCAAATATAAATTTAGATGTTGTGGTTAAGTTAGAAAAAAACATGAAAAATCCCCCAAAACCCCAAGAGGTTTCACAACAAACCTAATAAAGGCAAATAATAAAATTAATTGAAAATGTTTAGAGTAAACGGAAATAGACGTTATAAATAACGGATTAAACAGCACATGAGATTTTTCAACAACTCCCTTAAAAAGGACAGCCCCCCAAAATTGTAGCATAGCCAAAGCTAACAGTGATACCTACATGTACGGGGAGTATGTATAATGTATTAAAAGGACACAGCAAAGGTCCCTGTTAGTATAAATATTTATATTGATATAGATTTTAATACATAATAAGTGTCTGAAACCCTTTGGATTTAACCAGCTAGGCAAGCTCTTCTTCCTTATCAGCCCCGCTGATAGAGTTAATTAACCACTAGAGTTAAAATAGTTATACAGAGGGATGATTTTTTTTAGATAATCTATACTTTTAAACAAAAAACCAATCAGTGAGTGGGACCAGACTGATATACTACAGGGTATTTCTCCCTGTGAAGGGCACAAGTGGCTCCCAGAGTGGGTTATCATGGCCATAGAACTATCCTATTAAGGTTAGTCCGTTCTCTGATTGAGCTCCTCTATTTTGTTTTATTTTTTTGGGAAGTCTATACTATTAAGCCCATATATCTAAGACTTCCACTCAAAAAATATTTTATTACAGAAACCAATACAAATTACCTATATGATTTCTGTTCAGCACATGGGTTGCTGGTAGATCTCCACTGGTGATAGGTAGATAGTGGCATTCGGTAGATTTCAAGTGTTGATCGGTCAATCTCCATTGGTGATTGGTAGATCTCCAGAGGTGATCTGTAGAATTCCAGTGGTGATCAGTAGATCTTAAATTGTGATATGCAGATCTCCAGTGGTGATCAGTAGAACTCTAGTGGTTATAGGTAGATCTCATAGGTGATTGGTAGATCTCCAGTGGTGATCAGTAGATCTCCAGTGGCGATCCGTAGAACTCCAGTGGTGATCAGTAGAACTCTAGTGGTTATAGGTAGATCTCCATAGGTGATTGGTAGATCTCCAGTGGTGATAGGTAGATCTCCATAGGTGATTGGTAGATCTCCAGTGGTGATATGTAGAACTCCAGTGGCGATCAGTAGATCCTAAATGGTGATATGTTGATCTCCAGTGGTGATCAGTAGAACTCTAGTGGTTATAGGTAGATCTCCATTGGTGATTGGTAGATCTCCAGTGGTGATAGGTAGATCTCCAGTGATGATCTGTAGAACTCCAGTGGCGATCAGTAGATCTCAAATGGTAATATGTTGATCTCCAGTGGTGATCAGTGGATCTCAGCATGACAGACAACTGCATCATGTCCATAGGCATTTGTTGGGAACACTTTGCTCTCCAGATGAATAAATGAGGGATATTTCCTTCTTTTAATCAACACATTTTTATTTTAGAATAACCAATTAATTAGATATGAAGCTCTAAGATAATGAGTTCTCTCTGGGGCAAATTGAGTTATGGAAAGCACAATTATTCCAAAAGAAACAATGTATTCTGAATTAATTTGGATCTAATCTATGTAATATGGGATTTGAGTTGAACAAACTGGGATATAACCAATTGCACTTTATGAACCCTAAACAACAAATGCGTTATAATTATTAAACAAAAAATAATGATCTATTTAGTTACTATCCTAGGTGCCTAACACGTTATAATTATTAGTTGTACACAGGAATCACAGCATATGTTTCAGATAACGCTGCAATACACCGGTGGTGCTTTAGGCCGGTGCCATTACAACTAAGAAAAGCAAAACTGTATATTATAACAATTATCTGTAACCAAAACGAGTCTTGTAGATTTTTATGTAATAATAAGACCAACAACGCAAGATTTAAATGAAATGAAATGTGGAACCTATATTTAACCTTCCTATACATTAAATACAGAGTAATTTAAATACGGGTGTGTTTTATATATTTTAATAAATAATATGTATACTTGGGTAACGTTTCTCATTACATTAGGTATATCTACGTGTCCCTGTTTTTCCCTCTCTTTAACCTAACACACATTACATGGAGTCATTCTATACACATACAAACTTATTTTATTTAAAAATAAAACGTGTTTTCCACCCCCCCAGAGCTGCTTACATAGGTACAGCGTACCTACCAATAGAAACACTGAATTCAAATAGGAATTTTAACTCTTTACTAACCTTCAAGCAAGCGGTGGCTCAATACAGAGATCTATAGATCTGTGTCTGACTCTTCCTGTTTCCTTCTACAGTGGGACTACACATCCCATGATTCCTTCTTGCACAAACTGCCATCATTGGTTGTTACATTGTATTAAAATGTATAACTGCCTGTGATTGGTCAAAACAAATTATGAGATCATTTGCATATATAATCCAGGAAACTTAGATATGCCTTTAATTGTATTTTTATCTTCTGTATAATAACTTTTCAATATAATACATATTTTTCTACTAATCAGTAGCTGTTTATTAGGAAACATTTGAAACCCAGCTCACTTACATATCCCTTTAATGTGCACAGGCAACATGCCTAAGTACGAACATGAGGGGCAGTTTACACTATGATGGTAGATATGTCTGGGTACCCCTGTTATAAAGTATTGCAGCAATAACAATGTGTGTAGCTCAGTATCAGTAAACACAAGTAACGTAACGGCGCTTCCTTAACATTGATCCACGGACCACATAACATTTGACTAAGGCCTTGGTGGACCACCCATACTGTGGAGGGTATTTGCAAAACACCTATTTGTTTGTGCTTTTAACAATTGTTTACAGTATATCATCTAATTTAGTTATTTTAGTTGTTTAGTCACCCAGGCACATCTGTCAGCCACTGACCCTCTGAGCTCCCTCAAGTTCATGTTCATTGCTTCAATGACCTCATCTATCTATCTCCACCTCTGATGTCCTCTTCTTGGTGTACCTTCAATCTTTCCCAGCATCAGAGTTTTCTCTAGGGAATCCTCTCTTCTTATGATATGGCCAACATCTAGTAACTAGACATTTCTCTTCTTTTTTCTGTGCATTTTATTAATTTTGTGATGTACTGTGGACAACCTGAATGAAGCACACAGAACACTGGTGGTCCGCAGACCATATTTTAGGAACCGGTGCTATAAGACTATTTCTTGGGTTCCTGTATTCCATTTTCTTCAGGATCACTAGCAGGGGTATGGGATAATCCAGGCTGCCCCCTCCCTGTCTGGCCCGGATCGGGGTGATAACACAAGCACTAGCAGGTAGGGCCTAGGCACAAAGCCAGCAGCAATATTTTCCCAAGGATGATCAGTACATGTTGAGTAACCCCCTCCCACCCTCCTACAAACCCGGCATTCTTATTACAGACAGACCCTCCCACCTAAAAAGACCTGCGTTTCATTCTTGCACATAATTAGGATTTATACTTAAAGTGACAAATTAGATTTTTCATACATAACAATATAAAAAAAAAAAACTCTTAGACCAAGAAGGCATGTTACTTATAGAACAAAGCACTCACCACTTCCTTCCTCTGGCAGCAGAAAACTGGGAGATCCATCAGGAAGAGACCCCCAGGCAGTGACTGAGTGTAGACATCGCTAAGATTGGGATATGGGAACCAAGCTTTGCCCACTGGGGTTTGTACAGTTGCCACTTGGCTCTGTACCATGTATAGTGCATAGTACCCAAAAAGCTAAATCTTGCCAGATCTCTATATAATAATTCCATGTATTACATGGGGACATGTAGCCAAAGATTCTCAAGCCGTCATAGCTGTTTTTTTTTTTTATAGTATAGTGAATAAAAACCATCACACCCTGCCCAGTTTATTACACTTCAGGATAGCCTTATGCTCATCCCACACATGCCGACATTCCTTTCTGGATTTTACTAGGTATATAATATCCTTGTGTATCCATTTACTTTTATGTAGTATATTTTATTAAGAAGTGCTCATCAGCTCTGTTTTACTGCCTAACGTCAGACAAATAGTCCCTATATGGGTCTGCCCTCAGCAGCTCACAAAGACACAGACTCTGTAGTTCTTGCTGTGCTGTGTCTCCTACTAACCAATCAATGACGGTCACTCAGCAATATTATGCAACATGCAGCTAAGACGTCGTCCTTGATTGGCTAGGACACTGCACTGCACATCCGGCCTTACAGAGTCTGTGTCTGCATACACTGCCATGGTCAGATCCATATAGTGACTAATTGTTTGGTTTTGGTAAAAACAGAACTTATAAACACATAAAAGTAAACAGATACACAGCTATATTATATCCTTTTTCCTGTGTTTGACTTTACCACTTGCACTGGAAGGCTGTACTTTCTCACATTAGCCTAAATCCTCCAACCTCAAATCATGACTTCTTGTTCTTGGATTTCTCTTTTTGTGATATTTGTTAAATCATTTGACAATTCTGTATGTTTCTGTCCTTTATAAATTCTCCGTAGCAGCGACCTCGGACCTTGCGTGTTTGATCAGCGCCAGAGTCAGAATGCTGTACACCCCTCCCAGTGGTCTGTGACAGACTCTGTCCTCTTAAGGTGGATTAGTACAGTATCAACAATGGTAAACAAGCAGAAAGAGTGTTATACAGACCTGGAGGTTTGGGGCGGGGGTGGTAGGAGATCAGAAGGGAGGACCTGGGGGTGGGAGTAGGAGATCAGAATGGGGGACCTGGGGGGTAGGACCCCCCACTCTCAGGTCTGTATACCACTCTTTCTGCTTGTTTATCATTGTTGTATCTGTAAGAATCCACCTTAAGAGGACAGAGCCTGTGACAGACCACGGGGAGGGGTGTACAGCATTCTGACTCTGGCGCTGGTCAAACACGCAAGGTCCGGGAGCTCTCCTCCTTCTGTATCACCTTGTGTTATTGTACTGTTCCGTGTCACATACCCCTGTATGCACTTTATTGCCCTCTTGTATATAGTGCTGCATAAACTGCTGGCCACCATCTCTCCCTTCTGTCCTCAAAGCTACACATATGCAGGTCATTAAGTGTGTCCTTATAAATGTACTCTTTTAGACCATGCAGCATTTTATTTGCTTGAATTCCTTTTAATTTACTAAAAGCATTTTCTATGTATGATCTCCAGAATTTACCAACTGTATTCAAGGTGAGGTCTAACTAGGGAGTGGGAATCTAAATTAATCTGGCCCACCAAGGAAGTGAGTGGTTTTATTTTGGTACAAATTTGCATAGAGTTACTGTTGTTGGTTTTAAGTGACTCACTTAGAAAATAAAGTAAATACTCCCACCAGGTTAGCTCTTTGTAGTAACTTTTGTATTTACTGTCAGCAGCCTCAGTGGCTGGGGCCATAATCTGTGATTAATTCACAAGACAATGCAAATTAAAGGGATGGTCAAGACTATTACGTGTTAAAGGAACACTACAGTTCGTTATTTTAAAGAACTAGAACATTAATAGAAACAACTTCCAATTTGTATGTAGTCTTGGTCTTGTCTATTATTGTCCTTATAAAGACCACTCATTACATAGCAACTTCCAAGACTCCATTCTGCTTGAAGGGCTGTCAAGGTTCCTCACTTGCTAAGAAACATTTACTCACAGATAAGGGAGGTCTTAGAAGACAACGGGTTTCCTGGTGATCCAGTGGTTAGGATTCGGTGCTTTCATCAATGTGACCTGGGTTTGATTCCTGTCAGGGAACCAAGAGGTCACACCACCCTGAAACCAAGCAGGCTCGGATGGGAGACCACCTAGGAATACCAGGAGCTGTAGGCTGTGGCCTACTGGAGGAGGAACTGTCAACTCACTCCAGTATCTCTGCCATGAAAACCAAGTTGAACAGCATGACCATGGACATGAAAATGTGCATTGTGTGTTACTGTCCATGAGGACCCGGACAGACGGAAACAACTGCACGATGCAAATTCTAAAAAAAAGTAGGTTTAAGGGGAAATCTAAAAGAAGAATTACTGATTGTCTGATTGGAAACTGTCTAAAGGGACCAGAATTAGATTTTGGGATCAGGGGTGTGTTTCCGCCTAGGGGATACAGTGCAGTACATTAGAATATGTTTATATATGTACAGAAATGTCTCTATGCAGGGATATGTCTGTCTGTAAGTGTACTCGGCACCCCTTGACCGGGTTATGAGCAGGCGCAGTATAAAACTTACATACGCCCATTTTTGGGATATGTTGGCTGCCTATAGCTGCCACTGGTTTTGTTATGTCATAAATATATAAAAAAATGATTAAAACTTCACAACACAGAAGAAACCGAATGAAACGTTTTATGGAGAGCTGCCCAGCACGGCATATAATATGCATTTATTTTAACTTTCTAAAATGTTTTGACCACGTGTCACTTTAAGTAACTATCCTTGGTAAAGTTAGTTACAGTGAATGAGGATCTTATTGTGTAGTTTGAGCTTAATTATTTAACACATCCACACCATTTGCAATTGTATTTATTTCTGCAATATTGTGTGCCTTTGCTTGTGCTTATGGGCTGGATTGTCATTGCTGTAATAATCTGGCCAAAATGCCGCCATTACTGCCTCGTGCTGAATAACCGTAACCTCTATAGTCAGGTTTTTGTGAAATGTATCTCCAGTATCAGGGTGATTACACATCTACACACCGTGCCCGGCCTGCCAGGTGAGCGTGTCTAGACAAGCCACCCGCCTCATCCCTCCCTGCACAAACCTGCCAACTTGTTCATAACTCCCTCAGTCTCTGCTCTGCCATCCGGACCAAAGAGAGCACAGCAGGAAAACAATCTAACTAGCACAGCACTGGCATCAAATACAGTCTGAAAAGGCAATATATATATACATAGTACTACAAACAATGGATAGTACATTTGTCATTCCATTTGAATGTCTAAAAAAGTAAGTTGTTACATTTATTTCCTGCTCAAATTTTTCAGAAATACAGTTGATGCAGTGCACTCTGGGAAAACTGGGCGGGGACATGCAAATTAGACCACACTGCACGCGCTCACTCTGTAATCCATAACCACTTTATGCATGGCTCCTTTTATATATATATATATATATATATATATATATATATATATATATATATTATAAATAAATAGAAGATTTGTGTTCATGTTTGAAAGTCTGAAACAAATTAAAAAAACTTGTTTCGTGCTCAGAATTCAGAGAAATACAGTTATTATACTGCATTCTGGGAATCTGGGCAGGGACATGCAAATGTGCCCACAAAGGCTTCACTCTTGCAATCCATTAACATTTTAAAAATGGCGTCCTTTAAGCATATGCATGCTGTATGGAGATGGAGGAGATGATGGAGGAGGATGTGTGTGTGTGTCCAATAAACACTTTTTGAAAACTAGCCTTGATAATGGGCAAATCTGGCTCAATTTTAAACAGGTATTCAAGGTAATTTCATTGGTAGTGGTAGAGCAGGAGCAAAACACCGGAGCCCGCAAACGAGTAGTGGCCTTCAGGTCCCCTTCCCTTGATGGGAGTAAGGGGGGGAGGGGGACTATTAATTTATTAGGGGAGAGGGGGCAAATAATATTTTTATAGAAAGGTGATCTGACCACCTATTTGCTATTTTTAATGACTATTCGAGGTATCTACATTGTATAATGAGAGGTTACCAAAGGGGGCCCCAAATGATTTTGCAGCAGGACCCCCCATTTACTTGCTCCACCACCGTACATTGGTCCAGTCAATGTTGTACCAACTACCACAATCATTGAAGTAAATAGTAGTATAAGATCTGATAACGGTCTACATGTGTTACAGCCTCTGTAGGATACTTTAAATTGTGTAAAAAAAATAATAATAATAAAATCAGGAAAAATGTCAGTACAGTATATTTTTATATAATAATAGATTAAAGGCTATGTTGATATATTTTGACCTTAGAGGAAGGAAGGGCAGGAGTGTAGAATCTAAATAAGAGCCTGGCACTATAGGGTTAAACAGCAGCAAGCAACAGACTGCAAACATTTGACATTTAAAGGGCCGTCGCTGTGATCATACAACAGATTTTCAAATGTTTTTCCATTGCCAATAACTGACCAGCAATATCAGTATTTGAAGAATAGCTAGCTTTAGAACTTACATTGGAACTTAAGTGTGTCATGGACTACCAGAGCTGCTTATCTTCACTCCTTATTAGGTGAGAACTGAGAACCTAAGATCTGAGAAGCATCTGCCCAGGAGGCTGCTCTAATTTTTTCTGAGAGGTCTAGATTTGCTACAGTGAAGGAAGATGATAAAGACGCCTATCAGGACAGTCTCCCAGGCAGATAGTCCTCCACCTACCAGCTTCCTCTTTCTAGTAAAGAGAGGAACTATGCTACATTATAAATGAAAATACAACGAATTGGCTGGCAAAGTGTATTCCTAGAAACAGAAAATTAGTGGCCTGCAGCTTTAACTTAGGTCTTAAAGGGACATCACAAAAGTTGTTTTTTGTAAACAGGTTAAACTTCATTGAAATGAGCAGGAAATACAGAGAGCATACTTTAGTCTGCAAGTCTCATTGGCGCTCAGAGTGCAAGGCCCCAAGTACAGTAAAACATCTGAATAGGTTTTTGTGCTCGGAGACTTATTTAAAAAAAAAAAAAAAAAAAAAAAAAAAATATATATATATATATATATATATATATATATATATATATATATATATACACACACACACACACATACTGTAGCACATTATCAAATAACCTGTTTGATGCAACAAATAGAAAATAATTATTTCTATGTCCCCTTTAAAGACCTCCTTTTTTTAAATTCAAACGGAATGGTTAAAAACAAAGTTCAGCCTCATATTTATTTTTGAGCGTATTGCGGTCACTTTATCCACAGAACCAAAATTTGGGAAAATTCGACAGAAGAAAAGTTATGTAGAAATAGGAAATGTGATATACACTAAATGTTTGCAAAGTAATGCAGTGGAAAAAAATAGAGATAGAGCAGCATAACCAAGTTATATACAAACCTAAGAAATTATTAATTGAAATTCTACCACATAACAATCCGTGACCTCATGGACCGTAACACACCAGGCACATCTGTAGGTCTATGGTAATGCTGATCCACTTGGTTTTCATGGCAGATATACTGGAGTGGGTTGCCAGTTCCTTCTCCAGTGGGCCACAGCATACAGCTCCTGGTATTCCTAGGTTGTCTCCCATCTAAGTACTGACCAGGTCCAATCCTGCTTGGCTTGAGGGTGGTGTGACCTCCTAGTTCCTGGACTGGAATCAAACCCAGGTCGCAGCAATGACCGCACCAAATCCTCAATAAATGTAATAAGAATGAGATACAAAACCGGAGTTGCTCTATGCTAAATATTAATAGGCTAAATCATTAATGAACATCATATACAAATACTGATTCGCTTATAATTACATAGATAACACCCACTAGTAAGATGAAATGAATAATCAAGTCAAAATAGAAAGAAAGAAAGACATCTATAAACTAGTGAAGGTTGAACAACCTCTGTAGAGATAATGTCCTAAGTAATAATCTTATAGGTAAACATTGTAAAACATAACTTTTATTGCATTACATAGAATTAATAAACAAAAAAACGAATAAAATACTAAAAAATGAATAATTCCCTCTTTATGTATTGGTTATAATATAAAGAATAGTCTGCTAATGACCCCACTATTTGAAATGAGCACAATTTAAACTTGATATACTTTAAGTACCGAATCCTAATCACTGGACCACCAGGGAACACAACAATTCAATAGAGGAAAGCTAATGGATTACATAGTAGCACTATGTACAAATAAAGTGTGGTTGATACAAGTCATACATAACATTATATTCCCATCAAATATACACGTCAGGGGTGGAGAACAGCAAATCTGCTCAAGTCTGAAATTGTAATCTTGAAGTTTAGTTTTTAAAGTTTCATAGTTTTTTTTTCTTTTGATGTGTATTTTTTTGCTACTTAAAATTACTAAATAAACAAATGTACCAGTACAGTGCTCCTTTAAGGTTTCCTTTATTAAAGTGACATCAGAGGCCAATACACTGGTACCTTGGTTCACAACCTCCTCGGAACTCAACTTGTTCGATACTCAACCTGTCTGGAAGAGCAAAAAACCTTGGTACTCATTGCGCTTCCTTGGTACTCATTGTGTTTGCTAAAACCAATTTACTTTATTCCTTATGGGAGTTTGGTACTCAACCAATTTGGTACTAAACTTGCAGTCTGGAACGGATGAAGAACCAAGGTACCACTGTACTTTCATTATATTGTCATGTAACTAAATTAATGAACAAAATCTTTCAAAGTTAAACAATAGAATAATTTATTGCATTGACTATTATATACATCTTTATGTAGCCCAGTGTTCTAGGATGAAGACCACCTAAATCAGTGACTACTGTGGTGGTCGTACACTAGGGTTTCATTTGTTTACTTGATAATTGATTAACAAAAGTCAAACATTGAAGACAAAATGTAGCTTCCAAAACTATCATTTGAACTTTAGTGCTGCATCCCTCATCATTCTCTACATCCCCTATTAGGTATAAAGGAAGTAGAAAGAAATCTGTCCATGAGGCTGTCAAATTAATATTATTTCCAACCAATCGTTGGCACTGCAGGGAAAGACTCTCATAGGAAGAACCTCCTGGGCAGATCTGCTTCCACCCCCTCGTCATCACATAGGGTGAGGAGAAAAGCAGATATGCTGAAGGCTGCAGCACTAAGGTTCCAAAGTAAGTTCTATAGGCTAATTTCAATCAGTTCTTTAAATAATGGTGTTCTTGTTATTCCATCATTAAATAAACACATGAAACCCTATTGGATCATCAAGAAGCTTGAAAGTCATATAAGCAATGTCCAATATCTCTCACTTAAAAATACAAATACATTCAATGTGTTACAATGAGTCGATCTTAAGACTCTAATTTGGTAAGAAAGTTATTACCACCAACTACTCTTATATACATCAGCAATGGAGATGGCCTTGAGCATCTAAAATGATTTTGTTCCTTATCAATTTAAAATTGTCTACTAAAAATATGAGACTTCACTATCCTATTAAAAGAAGAATGAATATAACGGTGGGTGCAAATATTTCACTGGGCTCCATCTATGTACCCAAGAAATCTCCCAGACTCCTCTGCAGCTTTATGCATACATCACTGGCAAATAAATAACAAAACACAAGTTTACAGAGTAGCAAAAAAATTTTATTTACAAATTCAGGTTATTTATTTCCATTTACAAACTTACATTCCCATTTGCATTGGAAAGTAACAAATAGAATTTTTTTAGAAAGACTGCTTTCCTTTCTGTTTTTATAGCATAAATAGCATATAAATCTTTTACAATAAGATTTGCCTTTACAGTACCACTGCTTTTTAAGAAGAAACTTATACCACTGATAAGTATACCATATCTTTAACTCTTTTGGTACCAGAGTTGCCTGCAATACAATAAATCGCTGCCCTCTCTCTGGTTGCAAATGGGCTAATAAATAATTTTGGGGAATTTAATAAAAAAGCATCATCTTCTCCGAAAGCAGGGTACACTTTTATAGATTCGGCAACTCATAGTTAGTTAATTCTTTACTGAAACCATTCCTCTCTGGAGTGGGCAGCCAGCACAGTCCAGTAAGGAAGGGCATTTTTTTTAACTTGTTTGTTTTAGAATCAATACAAAAAATAATTCATTGTAAATATATAATATATATTTATACATATTTTGAATATATTTACATTTATATCCAGCAGCAACAATGTTGTGTATGTGCTCTGGTAAAGGGGTGATAGGTGTAAGGGTGCTGCAATATATTTTCTCAAAATATTACAAATTTAACAATTAAAGGCAAGAAATCAATGGTCCTTGAGTCCGAGAGACTTGGGCGAAGGTTCGGCACATCTTCAGTGTGAAAGCTTCGAGCTTTCTCCTTGCTTTCTCTCGTTGGCACATTCTCCAAACTGTCTCCGTGCATGGCTTTGCCAGCTGTGGTCCTTGTTCAGCTCCTGCCATTTGATGCCCACACTGGGTACAGTGGGGTAAGTACAGTGGGATCTGCCCACGTAGTGTCCTCTTCCATGGAAATGTCTATATTTCCCCTGCGTTCTGCAGAAACTGCTGGTGTGGTCAGCAGTCTTGAGAGGGGGCTGCAGAACGCAGGGTGCCTCATGTTTTCACACTGCCATTGACGTGCTGAAATTTTGGGAGGCAGGGGTCAGTGGGCATGGGGTCGGGTGAAAACACAGAGTCATCACCGGAGGACGAAGCAGAACAGGAGGAGTCTGGGAAGCTGGGTGAATACTGCTCCAGAGGGGCACAGAGGTCGAGGTATTCCTGTGAAGAATAGAAAATATATAGTGATGAGACCAGCTCACGGACATCATGGAAGATACAATTTTGCTTATATACTGAACACATTTCCAAAGTTCTTCTACAAGGCTATCAATGCAATATTAAATAGTGAGCTTGATCCCACCGGCTCCTTAAAAAAAAATACTACTGGAAGTTATAAAACATTCAACTGGCCATGTGAAAACGAGAATCTTCTAACCTCATTTGTTGTGAGTGTGAGGATTCGATCTAGATCTTCCACCAGCTGTTTGAAGGTGGGTCTGTGTGAAGGAATGGCGTGCCAGCAGTCCCTCATCATCAGGTACCTATTGAGGAAAGGATGCAAGAGAGTTATGATTAGATAATTCACACCACACTGCACTAAGATACATTATATTCAAAAATGACTGAGACAAAACCAGAGAGGTATTTCCACATTGAACTATAACGTGAATTGATCCATCTTGTCAAATCATAATATAATATGAACACAGGCATTTAGTCTCTCGTCCGCAAAGACATATACACGGGTGCTTACAGTTCATTGGTACAATTGCTCGGCTTGTCCATTCGATGTCCCTCTTTAAGCAGCTTGAAAAGTTCCTCAACAGGTATTCCAGGGTATGGAGAACCTCCCAGGGTGAAAATCTCCCACATTAACACACCAAATGACCATCTGGAAAGACCAAAGACACAAGTAAGACACAAGAAAAGCAATACAACAACCTATGCAACTTCAAATGTAAATCGATCAAACACAATAGGGGAGATTCATGAACCCATTGCAAATAGCTGCAATGGCAAATCTTCCTGAGACAATAGTTATTACAGCCCCTGAAAAGTTTTATGACTTCACAACAGAAAAAGTCTAAAATGTTACACCAACTTGAAAAATAATAATAATAATGTGTTTCAATGGTTGACAGCCTGAAACCATCATACTTAAAAGGGCTGCAAGTATTACTTTATACATTTTGTAACTTCTATCCACCATGAATTTGGATTGCCCAGAAAAGGCTCATATTCCATATACGGTAATCATGCACTGCTATCCATTTATATTGTGTTCAGTAGTTCTTCCTTGTATAGTGCTTCATATCATGACTTACACGTCACTCTGATGAGTATAAACTCTGTCGAATAAAGCCTCTGGTGCCATCCATTTCACAGGAAGACGGCCCTGGAATAAAAAGTAAGGATTGCATTGTAACAGAGCACAAGATAAAAACGTTCATTTGTCTGTTTTGGTAACAAGGTGGTACATTTATAAAAGACATCTACACAATAATGATCTATGAGCAAGTATTTAGGATTCAGAAATTCTAGACCTGAGAATAGTTCATCACACCTTCTGAATGAACAAAGACACAATGCTTCTCCAATGAATTGTAATCTATCCAGTCTTTTTACTGGATGTAACACCAAAGTAAAACCAACAGTAATATATACTACCAGGGCTGCTTGATTCACCATATAGTGATGGTATAGTATTGGACAGCCCATCACTATATGCAGAGGAAACGGTACTTACGTTTGTTGTTTTCTTATAATAATCAATGTTGTTGACATCTCTGGCCAGGCCAAAATCTGCAATCTTCATAACATTGCTCTCTGTGACCAGCACATTCCTGGCTGCAAGGTCTCTGTGTATGCACTGAAAAAATAAATTAGAAATATACAGGTTAAGGTACAATACAGCAAGACCCCATGAAAGATCACAATTTATTCTATATCCTAAGCCATGCAATGGGGACTAGAGGTAAAAGTGACCTACAGGTTTATCTACGGGAAATATTATTTATAAAAGCTTTGCTTAAATTACAGTTGTATACACAAGAGACTAACTCAATATGTATAGGGCTAGTGGCTTACCGTTCCAGGTGATATGCTCCATGGTCTTACTTACAGTTTCTTCCAGGTATATTTGAGTATTATTATCAGAGAGGTGTATTAAGAGCCATCAACATGAATTTGTATGTCAAATAAAATTTGTTTGACTGTTTAAATGGCAAATTAGTATTTCAAAAAGGTACATTGAAGCGCCAAATTACATTTCAGCAATTTTTAAATTTGCCGAAAGACAATAAGAATGGAACTATTATTAAATATTTTAATTGATAAACATATATTAACATTTGAGCCTTAATACTATAATTAGAATTACAATTAGAAAAGAGCTGAACTTGTCATTAACGTGAAGATTGTTTAATAACAAAGTACAACACCTCTCAATACCCAAATGTATCCCATTCCCTTCCCGCCTTCACACACCTTCTGGGATGCCAGGTATTCCATGCCCCTGGCAAGTTGGTATGTACATGATACCAAGTCTTTGAAAGTCATCTGTTCCTCGGGGACCCTGTTAATGTCGAAGGAATATTCCATCTCCAGGGGACGCCGAGCACGAAGGAACTCACGGAGGTTTCCTTTTGATGCATATTCCACAATCACAAACAGAGTACCTGCAAAGGGACAAGAAACACGTCAGCTTCAGTCAAGTGTGCACAAGCCATTCTGATATAGTAATATGATCACCTCATACACGTTATTCACCTATAAGACTGACTTGTGCACCACTATTTTCAAGTGGCTAAGGCGTGCCAATCCCTTACCACCCACACAAGATTTAAGCTGATCCTAATTACTGAAAGTTTGCACCTTCTAGGATATTGTGCCCTCACACAAAGTCTATATTATATTGAAGGATTAAAGGGCCTCAATCTTATAATTATGCACTTTTTGCATATTTCAAACCCTTCACTCAAACCTTTATCTATGGGAAATCTGAGTAGTTAGGAAATGTTGTTACTGTGCTTCAGAGAATGGTTACATGACAAAATAATAGGATTCCTTTTTACTTAATATAATAATTCTGCATTGAAATGCAATATCTTGCCTTATTTTCTTGGAAGCGAAAAGGTCACGTTCTGAGGGCTTGCATTTCAAACTATTTTTATCTTTTGTTTGAAAAAAAGGATACCACAAAACCTAAATAAACATATTTTAAACTAAACTGGTTGCGTTTGCACAATATGCTTTTCAGCAAATGCCCATTTCAAAGCTTCTCCTACTAAGACAGTAGAAGGCTACTCGTTTCACTTCCGCAGCACTCACCGTCCTGTGTACATGCCCCCAGCAGGTTGATTATGTTTTTATGTTTTCCAATCATTTTCATCATCTCCATCTCGGATACCAAATCAGAGAGGTCTTTCTCTGTAGCATCATCTGTGCAGAGAAAATGGGGAGAGATTTCGGACTGTCAATAATGATGTGCTAATGCCTAGTTTAGGCAAAACCAGGAAACCCACAAAATAAAAAGGATTTCTATAGTAAAAAAAGGACACATGAAATATATGTTGCATGTGTAACTTTGTGCTAACAACATTAGATAAGGTGACAGGGGTGTTTGGTGCCATGTGCTATTACTGAAAACATTGTCTGATTATGTCCTGTGTTAATAAATGAATGGGACAGGTCTATATTGCATGCTGCATAATAGTGTAAACAGTAAGAGTGAACTGATGCACAAGATATATGCGGTATTTTGAGATATATATAAAAATAAATAAATAAATAAATAAATATAATATGAAAAGAAAAAAGCCATTCTGAATGCACTGTATGTTGGTTTCAGGCAATCTAACAATCCAAGGTTGCCCTCAGAGCAGAGCACATACGCCTAAATGGAGCACATGTTCATATGTTAAGTGGGATTGTGGATCAAAGGGAAAACATGTTGAGCCTCATTTGCACTTTACCCAGAATTCTTAGTGGCAGTGTAAAAACTGTTCAATGTTTTTCAAGCAGGTCAAGTTATTTATTGATATACTGAGAATGGCATTTTCAAAACCAATAAAAAGGGAAACACATGTAAAAAAAAAGTCAAGAAATTATGTTTACACACAAGTCAATTTATTTGTGATGTTCATAAAATCTGCACAGTAACTTTAAGGTTTTCTAGTAATTCTAATAAAGTAATAAGAATTCTAATCTTTTCTGTAATTACAAAAAAAAGTTAACTATCTCACTGCCAGATCCCCTTCCTGACTTCCTTATTTTGCAAAGTACTGGACAAGCATTTTTTGTGGCCTTAAATTATATTTCCCTGTCTTGTCAGTAGTCTAATTGCCTTGGAAGGTGTAAAATATTCTCTGAAAATGAGTAAAAAGGCAAATGAACAGACTAAAAAACGCCTCTGAATTACTTGGCATAAAAAAGCTTGCAAAGCATTGAGGGCGGGAGACTTAATGGAAAGAGACAGTTATGGGACCCTGGAGACAGAGGGGTCTTACATGGGGAGAGTGGCAGAGAGATTGCATAATTCAAAGGAGGAAGATCAGTAAATTACACCCCTTTCTATAAATCGCTGTCTTCAAACCACAGAGAGGGGCAGCTAAGCTATCACAGCTGGAGATTTACTCTGCATCCTGAAGGTCAGGAATGTGACCTAATGCCCCCAGGGACGGGGGAGGATGCAGTTACCACAATCCTACTTACCTTTCAGCATCTTAACAGCTACAGTCACAGACTCCTTAGGACGATCCTTGTCTATACCAAGAGCTTCTGCCATGACCACCTGCCCAAAGCAGCCCTCTCCAAGGGGCTTGCCCAGAGTCAACCTGTGAGAGGAAGTACAGATATTAATGAGGTTCAGGGAGCAGATCCGGTCACAGAAGCAGCTGTGAACAAGCTGTTTCAGGCTACAATACTTATGAAGAGTGGGGTAGTTGTGAATGTTCAAGTAATCTAAACAAATCATAATTGCAGTATATAGTGATACCTTTTTTATTGGACAAACATAATTTTAAAATGTTTGTCCAATAAATAAGGCATCACTATAACGGAATACTCTTATTTTTCATGCTAAAACACATATTAGAATCACATCAATTGTCTCTATTTGCACCCTATTATGCAAAAATACACCATAAATAATCTAAAATAAAACTATAGAAGAATGTGTGTCTATTGATGACAAACAAATAAGATCAGCATCCTAGATATTATGAAATAGTTTGCACATTTCATCCCTCTAGTTTTGATGAAACATAGTTTGGCTCTGCTATTATTAAGTGTAAATAATAAAAGGGTGCAGATCTGGATCTGTATGTAAATGAAACCTCTTAATATGTTAGGAATATTGTAAATGCTTATTTAGTTAAACAGGTTGGTATTAATATTTATAGAGCCCAGTACTACCATTCATGATATTGTCTATAATGATAGCCTGGGGTTGACATTGGTTTGGGGAATTTACACAGCTAAGATATACTCTGGTAAGTACTCACTAAGGGATATGTTATTATTATTATTAGCTTTATTTATATCGCGCCAACATATTCCGTAGCGCTGTACAGGGGTTGAGTACATAGCAGAAAACAAATTAAACACCTTGTAAAGAATAGAGGGCCCTGTTTTTGAGCATAAAATCAAATGTACATAGAGCTTGTTTCCAAGACACTGACACAAGATTGAAAACTCGCAAACTTACAATCTAAGGGTATGTTAATATTTGCTTTCATACCCTTGTCTTAAAACCAGCATCTAACTGGGGGTTGGACAAAGATAGGGAATACTTTATGAAATAGTGAAATATTTATGAAAAAGACGGGTACAAATCTTCCAAATCTTAGCTATAGCTTGAGAGTTAGGAGAAGGGGATAGGAAAGTGGAGTGTATGCATTTCACTGCTATCAAACTGCCTCAATAAATTGGGGCTACGTTTTAAAACGTAGCCTGTAACTCCACATTTACGGGTTACAGGTATTAAATTAGCCTTGTAACGTAGCTCGCAGCAGACTTGCGTGTTAAGATGCAGGGCGGCCGAGAATAGGCTACGCGTTGAGCAACGTTGAACTTTGCGTCTGTGAATCCTTTGATCTGTCAAGCCCGTAACCGCTACTTGTTCAATTCAGCTATTAAATTGCTAAGAAGTCACACAAGCAAGCCCGTAACATGCAACAGGAGCCCAAAGTGTGCTCAAAAGTACCCGCAAGGGGAGTAAAGTCCAATATGAAGCACTTGTAATGCAAATCAAAACACACTTCTGTATATTTATTAAATTGGAAAGTGATGTTAGGTCTTAGAATTAATACCACAACATTCTCAAGCCCGCAAATCAGCCCCCGAAAAATACTTTATTTCATATTTATATTTTGTGTTATATCAATACCTGCAATCAATGTGTTTATATATATATGTATTAAATAAATAAATAAATAAATAAATAAATATATATATATATATATATATATATATATATATATATATATATATATATATATACACACACACACACACTGTAACTCGCATGTAATAAGATATCATATCTGGCATGTGGATCCGATTGCAAACTGCAATTGAAACACGTAGGACTTCAAAATGCACCCCCCCCCCCTTTTCAGTGACGCAACGCTAACAATCTCTTTTTCCATTGGCTCCGTCTGAACCCGTTACTACGGTCTACACTAATGGATCGTCCATGCGGCTGCAAATCTATCGTTCTCTGAATGAGCTACGTTTTTCGACTCAAACACGTAGCTCACAGCCACTTCCAATTTAATAGCAACTTAACTCGGCCAAATTTCAAGCTATACATTGGACTTAAGAGGCTCCAATTTACTGAGGCTAAAAATGTCACAAAACAAGGTAGACATTACATGGAAATATGGAAGACTGACCAGGTGATAACATAGGGTATAAAATATATATATACTTATCTAGTTCTAATTTCCAATGCCACTTAAGAAATGATGGGAAATTTGATAATAAAAACAGTTATAGGAGTGGAATGGGAAGTATTTTGTTAAATATGTACATCATTTGCAGTACTACATGCATTGCTAAGGCTGAGCAGATGCATCTGGAGAGATTATTATAGCAACATACTTGTCTCTTGAGAACTCCCACTTTGGGTCCTGTGGTAGCTCGTATTCAGACACATTGGGTAGAAGCATAGCGTCGGCGCTGGATAACAGTCGCGTTGTAATCCGTACCAGTGGAGTGGTAGAGTTCATTGAAGAGCTGGATTCAGCAGATACCTATAAAAGTGAAACACAGATGTGACATTTGTCCAATGCGAGCAGCATGAGCTGGGATGATGGGGCCAGCTAGTACCAGATGCATATCAAGTGTTATCTATGTATTAGGAAGCTCCTATACTGTGTACATTTTACAAACAAGAGGAGTATACAGCTGAAAAGAAATTAAAATATTGTAACAAAATAGCAATCAAGCAGAGAGAAACAAACTGGGGGGTTCTCTGCCACACAAAAGGTTCAGTGCGATTTACCATTGCATTTAATACTCAATTATCATCATAATTATTGTATTAAGTCGCTAGCATATCCTGTTCAGTTTACTCTCACACCTAGAGTACAAGTCCCAAACTCCCCCTTTTTCCCTGTGCATCCCTCTCCGGTTCAGGTCAGGGTCATTTGCTCAGCTTTCTTTCCAGTTTGGGGCCCCCTGTGATGCCCTCTCCTTGATTTATGGCTTTTTGTTCTTAGCCAGCCCATGCAGTAAATACAGTGCTCATGTAAGTAAAGCTGCCCTGATAAAAAGGGACAATTATAAAATATGCATAGTGCAGAACTGAATTGGATCCTTTATTTCAGGACAAAGAGAACCTTCAGACCCAATACAGCTTTTTGATAAGGTTTCCTTTTCTAATCACCACTTCTAGTTTAAGGCTCTTCCACGGTCTCTGCTGTACAGATATCAAAATCACATTTCACATTTATTGTTACCTGTTACTGCTGCCCTTTAACAAGAAAAATAGCACTGATAAGAAAGCAGTGCTCTCAGGTACCTGAAACCAAAGCAAAATTACGGCAACAACATGCCCAATTCCTGACTGCAACTGTTAGTTCTGTTTAGCCCCCTGTATCATAAGCGATAATCTACAAAGCCAAACAAATGGGGCTTAACCGGTTTGTCTGCAGTAAACTCCCTAGATTATGCCCCATTATGGTTTTGTTTTCACTTCCCTTACTGTGGTAGGGGCGATATGCTCATTCTGCATACAATTTACATAATCTATAAAAAAAAATATATATATATATATTGTTTTACACAACTAATCAGCAATGCTTATCAATTCTTGTCCCGCATTTGTTACTAATGTCTGGTGTATTTTTACTAGACATCAGATTCAGCAAAACCATAATAGCAAGATATACAGATCCTCTGATAGCAATATAACAGTTATAACACCCTTTATATTTTTATGAGCTTATTTTTCAAATCTTTGTGCATACGATTCTCTAGAGAGTTTAAGCAGTTGTTAATTTGTCCCCATGCAAAAGGACAAACCCCTTGGTCACTATGTGTCCCCCTTTGTAGACATGCAGGCCCTAATATCAAATGCTATTTGACTTCCTTCGATCAGAGAAGATTTTTTGTTCCCTTTGAGTAGAGCTCATCAAGCGCACCATCCAATTAGCATTGGGTGTGAACTTACAAAGGGAAAACCCTGTTCAATGTAATTTTTCCACATGAAGAGCTTAAAATACTTATTAACTGGATGCTTAATAAATAGAGCCTTGAAATTAGTAAATTTAGAAAGACTCTATTTCATATTGGAGAATTCTATTAATCCAGAGCTCAGATTCCATGTTATTCCATTAATATAATTGGATATCACTTCCTGGGTACCTTACTCCGCTCAGAGAGCATTGGTAACCTACTGAGCATTGCTATTGAAAAGTCCAATAGCTAACTTTTTATTATTATACGCTTCTTATAAATTATCTAGTCAGTCTCATTTTTTATGGTTAACAGGGATTTAATGGGTCAAATTGGATCAAGCCCCAAGTACACAACCTAAACTTGCGTGTTTGCTTATACTCCCTTACTTGAAATGAATAGAAGTGTCTCCAATGGTGTTAATGTCAGTTTAATGTGGACTCAGACTAAACTCTGTGCATTGGTAGCTGGCGGTTAGTGTAAAAGGTTTTTTGAACTCTTTATCTACTTTCTGTTACCTGACGGTGTAGCGGGATTCGTTTGCTGAGTTTGTGAACTACGGGCGGCCCGTTGAAATTGGTCTTCTTCTTGGTGACATATTTCCTCTGATAGCAGATGCCCAACATAATAATTATTGCGACACTAACTGCACCAAGAATGTATATAGACATCTCCGCATAGTAAGATGCAGAGCCTTCCACAGGATCTGTCGTTGGATCTGGTGGGATGTAGGGGAGAAAGGTAAGTATTTTTATGCACAGTATTACATTTTCTGTGATAGAGATCGGCATGGGAACCAAATACTCAAAAAACATGTTCACACACACACACACAATACACATCAGTCATTCACAAATGAAACTGCACCTTTCAGTTAAAACCAATAAAACAATGTTTAAATCAGATGACTCGTGAAATATGTGAGTTATTAATATATATTTTACTGGCCTTATTGTTTGTCATAAATAGCTAGTTTATTTACAGAGAATAAACCGTTACTAATTTGATGATTTATAGGAAGTAAAAAGGTTGGTTGTCGTCCTATTTAGACAGTAATACTTTCAATAACTATTCCGAACCTCCATCTATTGTGAGAATAAAATACCTAATATTTTAGCAGTTAGGAAGCAATCTAGTTTATGCTAATGGTTCACAAAGCTACCGATAAGATTGTTTCATACTTCACAAACATGACGTTTTTCCAAAACAACAGTTGTCCTTTAAGCCAGTAGCTCAGCTTTGTTTGATTCGGGAGATAGGCTTCCAGGTGTTCATGAAGACCACCTTTGAGTTCCTGAAAAGTGACTGTGACTAACTGTAGCAATATGTTTAAAAAGTTAGACTCTCCTCATCTCTATCTGTCCCTGAGGACCAGCAGATAATGTCTCAGGGACCAGCACTGGTCCTAGTACCAGCTGATAAGAGCCACGGATTTAAATCACTGCTTCAATCTGATAGGTTGCTGCCCTCCATGGAGGGTTATTTAATGAAACTATAATAGGGGGGAAATCTGTAAGAACAATAGCACAGCAGGTTATTCTGGATATTGTAAATACAAATTTGAGGGTAATCTGTTAAATGGGAGTAGATGGCAATTTCAAATCAGCTATATTATAAATATGAATAATAATAAACTATAATAGTAATACTATTGTTATACATCAGATACATTTTTATTCTTCAGTTATTTAGAAGAGCAAATAAGTATGTAATTGTGCTATTAGTAATAGGGTTTGTGTTATTTTCTTACAATAGAAATTAAAAAGAAATATGATCAGCAACTTGTCAGAAAAATGTATGAAAATAATGCAAAACAGGCAAATTGGTAGGGTATTTTTTTTTTTTTATTTTTTTTTTTTTAACAACCCTACTTTATCCACATGTTTCTTAGGTAACAGTTTTCTGAAATGGTTGCTCACACCCTGGACTCCTTCAAAACACTGTGTCCTTGAAAACCAAATAAGGTTCTCAAAATTGGATGCAGGGGCATCTACTATTATTGATGCTCAGTGTTATGTCTGCATCAGAAGTACAATGTACAAAGTAGACAAAAGGGTGGGGAATCAGTTAAAATGTAAATGCCAATTAAATGAGTCTGTTTACAAATTAATAACACTCATTAAAAGTATTGAAACGTGAAAATAATATTTAATATAAGAATAAATTAAAAGTTGATGACAGATCCCTTTAAATGTAATGATCAATTTTAAAATTAGACATATCAACTTAATTACTATTAATTACGGTTTTAGATCTTGCTTCAATGTGTTTGTGCAACTAGACCATGCAGGATTCAACTTAACACACCCAACCAAACTTTGCTCATACCTATAATGCATACCTTGTCCATGTGATCCAGTCTTCCAAAAGCACAATATCTCCATAAATGACCAAAAATGTTGAATGTTTCAGAATTTCTTTCAATGCTTTAATTTTTACTCTCAATTACGCTTGCAGGAACTGCATGGTCATAGTACATTCTCCAGTACTTTTGTTATCCACCACTCACACAATTAAAGCACACTATCATACACATTGCTCTGCAACACACATCTGTAGTAGTGACGAGGTGGGGTTTACCTTACTACGTCAAACAGATGCTTGTTTCCAAAATCATTGTAGAAGCAGCAGAAAAACAAAAAAAGGAAGAAAAAATATAGAAGTGTAGCGAGATAGAGCACCCAGACAGCAGAAATGGGCTTTTAACTGATGTTTTGGTTTAGTTTTTAAACCCTTTGTTTTTATTTTAATCCCATGTACTGGCAAAGGGGTTAAAATTGTTAAGCAAAACATCAAATCCCACATGGCATGAAGATCCCATGCCATGAAGCAGTGAAAAGAAAACACATGCATGGATATATGTACCCATACAGCTCCCCAAACAAAAGCAACGCTGACTACATTTTTAATATTCCTCAATGAAATCCAAAATAGTCTTCTGACCAATTCACTGGTTATTTAAAAAATAATCCCCTTCTTTTTAATGAGACTGTAGATTAGTTGGATGAAACTCAATGCTAAATTTGATGATCTAGATCCTTTACAATTTTTCGCCAAAGCTGCTATTAGAGGATCATAGCAAATACGTTGGCACATTGGTGGAGTCTCTTTATGAACGGGAGCTGTGTGGCACTAACCCAGAGACAGAATAAAGGAAGGCAGAAACCCAAGAGAATAGCACAATACCTGGCATAACCGTCAACCAGGCAGAGTGTTGAGAAATCCCAATAGAATTTCCAGCTATACAAGTATATTCCCCAGCATCCTCAACAGAAACATTCTTGACAATTAAGACTTCTATCTCTTCATCTGTAACGTTAACGCCAGCAGCCTGGAAGAGAAGGACGGTAAGAGGAAAAGGAGAGGGAGAACACCGGATGAGAAAAGAACACATGAGGCTGGCTCAAGAGAGCTTTCTCTTTTGACCCGATTGAGTTCAAGAGTCTTGGAGGCTCTCCTTTGCCTTCCACAGTGAACCTCTCCAAAAGAGCAGGACCCAGAATTACCAGAGTCATAAGGAAGACATTATCATCAGTGTGCAAATTACTGCACTACCCATCACCAGAAGTTATCATCTGCTATGCATGCAATCACAGGACATGGAAATGGTACCCACAAGGAAAGATTTCATCTGTTGGCTCAAGAGATATAGGAAAGAGAAGAATAACTTGGTTACTCCATTGACCTAATTGATATCTTTATTTCTAAATACATTAAATCTCATCAATGCCCAATTATACCTATGGGGCTATGTATCTGATCTATGCAGTGGTGTAGAACAATGTTAGCCAGTTGTATACAATTCTAGTCCAACATCAATTAAAGTTGTCAACAATGAATTTACAAAATGGACCTTTCATGAATACCAAACATTCAATATTATTCTTCACTTCAAATCTACATTATCTGATTATCTGTAAATATTGCAGCATTTTAGTTCTCTATAATTATACTTAATTTGAAAGAACTGCGAGCTTTGTTCAGGTGGATCCTTTGAAGAATATGTCTTTTTCACTGTGCAAACCTAACTGTATAAGATAGGGGCATGAAAAAGCAGAGTATAGCAAACAGTCTATAATGCTTTCTGAAAGCTCAGGGCAGTTTAAAAAAAAAAAAAAAAAGAATTTTGTACAGAAATGACAACTATTAAGTAGTGAATATTAATTATTCACGGTTTGACATATTTAACAATACTGCTTTTTTTCACTTATTAGGAGAACAAGAATTAAAAAAAGATGAATAATTGCACAAAAGGATGAAAAAAGTGTAAAGAAAAGGAGGGAAATTGGCAAGAATAACCAGCATAAGAAAAAAATAGAAATACAGGAGATAAACTGAAAGAAAAAAGCAAGAGAAATCTATGACCTTGTGGGTATTTTTCCATGGCCGCTGTTATCAGCGGCGAAACACCAACTCCAGATTGTATAACAAACGCCACCTTCGCCCAAAGCACCAAGAGCCCACTGCAGCCTCTGTGCGGCACGAAGGGACGTTACCTGGTGGTTTACTGTGCACAGTGAGCCAGGCGGACTTGTTGGCCTCCCCTATATAATTGGAGACTGTACAAACATATTCGCCCGCGTCTGCTTCAGTCACATTGTGCAGATTCAGCACCTCAGCACTGGAACTATTTATTCCTGAGTGCTAAAGACGGGAAGGCGACACAGAGGAAAAAACATAGAGAGAAGCTGTCACTGCGGTCTGGTGGGCACAGATCTCATTACAGACGATTGGACTCTCTCTTTCTCTGGGAGATGATACCACAGTTGGGACTGGACATATGAAACAGTCTTAAAAAACTTAGAGTTGTATGCCACAGACATTGACTTTTCTACTCATATTTGTATTTCCACAGCATTTATTTTGGTTCCATCATAAAATGTGGAAGTTTTTTTTTTTTTGGTTAAAGGTTAGGCATGTTCTCTATTGAAGGGAGTTTCCCATTTAAAAAGACAGTAGATACAAAAAATTTAAATTTGCTTTTAGGATTTTTACACAAATTCTGAAAAGTTTGAAAACTACCTTTTACTCAGCAAATGTCATAATGGCAACCAGATCCCTGTCATTTCTCTGAAGGGCTTTTTAAATGGGTGGGGAACACAGTTAATATTTATAATGTTAAGCATTTTGTCCTCCATTAAAATATACAAGAACTTCTATGATACTATTGCGCCTAAGGAATATTGCCAATTCCACTGTGCTTACCTTCAAAACCTTCAGGTACGGGGATCCGTCCACATCATATCGGCTTCCATTTTTCTCTATGTATCGCACCCAGCGGATGTGGGGCTGAGCATCACTGTACACCTTACAGACAAACTCTGCTTTCCCTCCCACATATGCTGTAGCATTTGCCGGAAGCCCGGCTTGCAATATGGGCCTGTGGGAAGAACGCTCTGAGGAGAGAGAGGGTGCAGGTAGAAACGTCAAGTTACATATGGCACTATGAACATATTCAGACACACAGAAATCACAAGACCAATAGCAAGGCATCAGAATCAGAACAAAAATTACTAGCATGATTTTATTTTATTGCTACATACAACTACTACAAATAGTACTCATACCACTTTCAAAAGTAACATGCTTCCTTCTAAGTAAATATAGTAAAAAAAAAAAAAAGGGCATTACAATTCCTTCTCAATTTCCATAGCACACCATGTATGTATACATATAAGTACATAAATGAGTTCATATACACAAGCCACACATCACATATACATTAATATACACATGCCACACATTGTTTTGGCGTTCAACTCTCCCAGGGTACAATCTCTTTTAGCTCACGTGTCCTATCAAAAGTACAAGACTACTACGGTATGCGAGTTTGTGCCAATCCAGAAGTTCAGTCAATCTCTGAAATACCTGGCATTTCCCCTCTGCTGCAGGAATTAAGGGTTTCTCTCATGCTCCATCTGTGAAGTGCAGTTGACCTACTTAAGTACAGTGAGCAAGTGATCCACGTCTTATTCTCATATCAGGGATGCTCAACTGACAATAATTAGTAAATACTGCATATGCCCATAAAACTTTATAGATAAAACACACACAAACATACATTTCCCTAGATCGCTCTGCAACATTATATATAAAGGATAATAGTATGAGTGTACCCCTGGCACCAAAGTCTCTAAGGGTACAATCACTGCAGACATAAAAGTACATACAGAGACCCATACATATTCAAGAATTATATACATAAAATAAATAAAGGCAGAGCCGTCAAGGAAGGAGGGGGGAAAAATAACTTAAGTCTCTAAGCCCATAAAGCTCCTGGCACAAATCCCTGTTGCAAAACTAGTGCCAAGATGGAAGGGAGGGGGGCTGAGTATTTGTAAGTGATGGGGAGGGAGAAGGGAAACTCTCAGGCTTCAAAAGATACCGCTGAGAGAAAGAGAATAGAAAGCATGTTCAGTTATACAAGGAAAAGAAAGGGGACACGGAGGGGACAACTCCCTGATGGCCACCAATTTGTGGATGTAATTAGTTTGCAGGTTACCTGGAGGGGGAGTAGTCAACCCAGCTTCATTGTTGCCAGAAAGCCCTGCATCCAACTTATATATTGAGGCAGGTCCCTCTATAGTTGAAGGGATCAAGGAGAATGGTGTGCACTGCTGTGTGACGAAGGGGGCAAGTGCAGGATATTGTGCCACAAAGAGGGTCAGATTAAGGTTTTGACTCAAAACAGGACACGCACTGATAAATAAGTACACATGGACAGGAAGGAGCTGGGTTTACTATATGCCAGGCCGTGCCAAGTATCCTTCTGCTTCTTATTGGGAGTGGTGACGGAGGTGCCCCTGCCTGGGATGCAGTCAACCTAATGATCTAAACTATGTGGGGTGAGGGGAGAGCTGCACTGGAGCTGCCGTTCAAACCTCTGCTGGAGTTTTGTTTTTAGTCCTTGAGATCGTTCACATGTTGCGATCATAACTCAAAGAATTTGCTTAACTTTACCCACGCAAACATATTAGTAACATCAGAAATAAAAGAATTAGATCAAATAATGCATCCTGTAACTACCACATACAATTAAGGCGTCACTGCATGTTTACTTAGCGGTTTTCTCAACATGGAGGGTAAGTTGTAGACAAATAAGATTTCCATAAGTACTGTTAAAAGCACTGTCGCAAAGTAATAACACATTCCAACAGCAGCAAACATTGCATTAAAGACTACATTTTATTAACAAGCAAATTAGAAAAAAAGAAAACAATTTAGCTATTTATAATTTATCTATACTGCTGGATTTTTCCCTTAACCCATTATCTGATAGCCCTGGCATGGAAGGTGTTAAGCAGCCAAGTGTATCCAATCTCTGGGAGCGTCTCACACACACCATGTTCCAATAAACTGTTTCACAAACAGACGTCCAGAGAGAGCAGCCACAAATACAGCCAGCACACCTCCCCAGAACAAAGGCGGCTTTCATGCAGGTTGCTCTCGCTGCCACTCTGCGGGGAATTGGTACGCTGACGTAATGCTGGCAGGAACAGCACAGGCACCAACCTTGTTTTACTTGAACTGAGTTATTAAAAAGAAAAAAACTAAAAACAACAGAAAAAATCCATTGAAATCATACAATAATTGCACTGCTCTCTGTGCCATGGGTCAGTAGAAAGCTACAGAATTAGAGTTTGAGATTAACAGGGCCAAGTGAGGGGGGCAGATTTTTGTTCCATTAACCTTTTACTACCATGGTGCTGGAAATGTCGTAATTATCCATCATCGGGAGGAGACAAGGGGCAGATGTACTTAAGGGTTAAATGCTGCAGAGCCTCTGTTCTTATGTTATCCTATTGGGCATTTGTACTAAGACATGTCCAACACTCTCCAACCATTTAGCTTTGGGCGTGCGCGCTTTTAGATCAACGTGCATTTGTGGGATGCACAATTGTCTGTGCGCTTGCATCGGAGCGCATCTACAAGGTGCGCAGAAGTTGTGCTACCTATCTTATCTGTATTTACATAAACATTTACCAACTCCTACAATATTTGTCAGGCTCATAAAACTGATACCAATTTGTGAAGGCCTGGGTCCAAGAGAAAAATAATTTTATCAGATATAATATTAAAAGGGAGTCAATTATAAGAAAAATCTAGCGCTTGCATGGGAAGTGGGGTAAAAGAATATATATAAATGCCTAACATTATTAAAGAATAGTCCTCTTATTTTTCATTTTCCCAGCATCTCCTTAATACATCCATGAGCACTGGCCCGACACCGGAAGGATCTGCAAATCAGTTTCCTGTCCGCCTTGAAGTTAAGATATTACTTGACTGGTTCAGAAGATCAATCTAATACTTTAATGACCTTGCAGCATCCAGAAAAGGGAAGAGTCTACACCTTCATATGCTACTATAAAGAGGTGCTAAAAATCAATTTCAGAATAAGACACCCAATGAAAATGATTTGTTCATGGGCGAGATGAGCTCTGCTATTCCAGTCTCCAAGCCACTCAGCATAGGTCAGTTGGTACAAGACACCCCTCTACAGACATGCCACTCTAGGCAGCTGCCGATTCTGCCTTGTGGGTTATCTGGCCCTGAATATGGTACGTCTTTAAATAGTCATGGATTTATTAGAGGGAAATCTGATTTGGGCAAAATTCCTGCACAGAGCACCTCCATAAAGAAACATAAGGTTGCTGGGCAGCTGCTGGACAATCAGCAGCACTATTAATACTCAGTCCAGCTCAAACAAATGCACCATTGCTGCCCCTGTAACCTGGATAGTTACAAACCTAACATTCTCTCTCTAACATCTTTATTGAAAATGCATCCAGCAAAGCAAGGGTTTCCTGGGATATCCTTCCCTGCTGGGATGTACAAGACATTCCTTTACCGAACCCCATTGTCTGTAGCCGATGTCTTCAGGCTTGGAATAGTTCCATTATGCAACATTTTGCTTCAAACATGCATGGAATTTTGCACTTTAGGAACATTTGCACTTACAGATATCCAAAAACTAACATAATATAAAAAGTAGATGTTACAATAAATTAAAGCTAATGCACTAGCAGGGTACTGTAATGAGAATGTTATAGAAGTTTAATTTACAACTGAAAAGCCCATGCTCTTTTGAAGTGTCTGACTTTATAATTTGCAATGTAGGTTACAAAATGTAAAATAAATAAATATAGGATTTCATTTGTAATTACTGTATTCAACTTTGCATTAATGGAAGTAGGCCTTTAATTTTGTTCTTAATAGGGTTAGAAGCCGGGGAGCACCAGTGGATTTAAATAAGATTTCACATTACATGGCCTCTTGACAATAGAAATAAATAGAAGATCTAAAGCTGCAGGCTAACAATGCCGTGACACAAGAAGAGCAAGTAAAATATATTTTTTTTCTCCAGTATGTTATGCCCGTGGCTTACACAGATGCCAACGCTGTTAGTTTTTTACCTACTTTGCCCCCAATTTGAAATCTTTTAAATTCTGAAATTTTAGACAATTTTTTGCACAATACAACAAAAGTGCTGTTCAGTCAAAAATGCGAAAAAAAGAAAGACAATAAATATGTAAAAAGTGAGTGGGTGGACAAATATCTATTTTCTAATAATGCTATGCATACATTAAACACAACATTCATATATTAGGATCAATCTAAATGATTGGAAATAGGGTCGCTAACAAATTCCTACGAATCAAACCTATCGCCTGTTCCTGCAGAACATTCCTATGTTAAATTTAAAACTACTTCAATACTGCAGAGCATTTCTATAATAAATGAGTGCAAGATGTGCAGAGGATTTTTCAGTTAAATCCAATCAAAGCCCCAGATCTACAGAGTGCGCTGTGGTATCCATTCCCCATCTCAAATAGGTCTAGAGAGAGTGTATGTAGTACCACATCCCTCCCTGCCTGGAAAGTCCTGGTTAATGCAGTCTGGCTTGCAATGTATGCTTTCTTTCATTTCTCCTTCAAACATTTTGTGGGAAGTTGACTTTGTTAAAATTGAACGAAAAAAAAAAAAGACTGACTGACTGCTTTCTGCACATGATCCCTGTATAATTGGAACCTTACAGCTCCCCCACATGCCTCTTTCTGCCTCCTGTGGGAGCAGCCACAATGTTATTATAAGTCTTATATTCTTGCTTTTCCTTCACTTGCCGGGCTTAAGGTTTCAGAGGTCCGCAGCAGGATTTAATTTCCTTTGCCCTAGAAGCACATCGGGCAGTGGGGCCAGAAGGGAAAATAACAGGCCAAGCTGGGACACCATGACCCGGGCAGTTCAAGCAATCCTGGCCTTCATACAACACCTAACAGGCGACAATAAGCATTGATTGCATCACAGCAAATATTAAACTTATTGTAATTCATATTGCTCTTAGTAGCAACTGGATCCTTTACTGCAATGATTTCTGGTCCCTGAGGATGTTAAATCATTACCATATGGGAGCCAACATCATCACGCATTGCTATGTATGCCAGCTCCTCAATGCTGCGTACATGGCATTGCCACGGGGGAGCCACTCTGGTAACACCATGTCCTGGCCCCTTCATTCTCAGGACACGAAGCGCTTGTACTATTGCTAAAAGTACACAATGCAATGTGAGCTCGGACAAAATGGAGCCAGGGTTATTATAGATGCCACAAACAACACAATGGCTGTTTTATTTCTCTCCTTCCACCATGTGGCAATAATGAGATGATTATATGAAGCAAATGTTTCAAAATATGTGCCCAGAAATACTTTAATTTTGCGTGGAGGAGAAGGCACATTATACAATAAGATCTGATACTGGGCAATTAAAGCCAGAGTATTAAGCAGAGATAGTGGGTGGACATTGATGTGGTTCTCCAGGATCTTTCTGGACTGTATTTTGCTGTAGGTCAACAGTTTCTGGGCTTAGGGAGTCAAACTAAAAAAAAAAACAGACTATAATAAGCTGATGATTTGACACAAGTCAAAGTGACATCCCATTTTTAGATATCCTTTGAAAGAGCAAGACTTGATATTTCATGAACTTTTTGAAAAGTAAAAAATATAAACTCACATATAGCCTTTGGTCAATTAATATATACAACTAAACCTAATAATTATATACAACTTCACTGGCAACTTCCTTTACCTGCCTAGACAATATGTGGGGCCTTGGATTCAGTTATGGTTTAGTTGCTTCCATTTGAAACTTGTAAAAAGGTTCGTCAGTTACTAACCAACTAAAAACAGCCCTATTAAAATAAGAAGCCCGTAGCGGCATCGGGAAGCTCGCAAGGGCTGCGGGCTTGAAAATTGGTCAAGTTATATAGCTATTAAAATTAGAACAGGCCACGGGTTACGGGCTTGAGATGCAACCCTGTAAATAATTTTTTGACCGTCGGATGCGCGGCCGTGAGCATGATCAATTAGTCAAACCCGTAGTTACAGGATTCTATGAAGCCAACGGAAACAGAGATCGTCATTATGTCAATGAAAAAAATGGAGGTTGGATTTCAGTCTTAAGGAGTTCAATTAGGAGTTACGATCGGACCCACATTCCAGATATACCGCAATATTGATAAAGCTGTAAATATGATATTCTATGACATGCGAGTTCCATTAAATGTATTAACACATTGATTGCCGGGATCGATATACCACACACACTGTATATCATTTTAATGTATATAATTTTTTGGGGCTGATTTGCGAGCCTGAGAATGTTGCACTATTAATATAAAAAAAATAATATAATTTTTTTAAATATAATTACAGTAGTGTGTATTTTTGCATATACAGTGCTACGGGTTGGACTTTACCCCTCTAGCGAGTCCTCTGTAGTACCTGTTGGCCTTTGGGCTCCATTTGCGGGTTACGGGCTTGAACGCCAGTGAATTTGTGGCAATTTAATAGCACGATTGGAATAGTAACCGTTACGGGCTTGACACATCAAAGGATTTGCAGGGACGCAGTTCAAATTTTCACTTCCCATAGCCCTTTCTGAGCCCTAACCTGCAAGTCGTTGATGGGTTGCTTTACAGGTCTAATTCAATAGCAAGAAAGTCTTGGGGATTACGTTACGGGCTATGGATTTACACATTGGGGGAATTTAATATGGCTGAAAGCCTTATTGGAATCCAACCTCCCCCACACAGGTAAACCAGCATCACAACAATTGCACCCAATGCTGCATAAAATAGCTCATAAGTGAAAGGCTTTATTTTGTTTATCTTGAAGCCGATATAAAGTCTAGTTCATCAAGCAGCAAATTAAAACATCAGATTAAAGTTTCCCTTTAAGTCAAGTTGTGAGAAAGAAATCATGTAAAGGGGTGCACATAATTAAACAACAGTCTCCGAGAGCTGCAAAGCGCGGGCTGTTGCCGCCACCTCTCCAGGCCATGCACAGTCTTGTTCCAACTCCCACCCTATCCAACCAAACCCGATCCATGTCAACAACCTCTCCCCAGCCTGCTAGACAAGACAAGTTTGGGCAAAGCTGCAACATACGGATCAGAGCACTCAAGTTTTAATATTCTTACTGAAACAGCATACTGCAGATTTCTGCCAGTGTTTTTACCCCAGGACACAAGTCTCCAGAGCTTGCTCCCATACTCTACAAGCTCCCCTCTAGCTACAGTGTAGAGTAACATGATTACTCTGTATTCAACATTACTCGCATTACTTCATAAAATGTTTCACACACGTTTATTGAACTAGCGACTCTAAAGTGACTTAGAAAATGTTCAAACAAGTAAGCATACAAATAAACATAATTGCAATTGTTTGTAATTGAAAATCTAAATGGAATTTCTTTAAAATGTATATACAGTATGAGTTCAGAGTTATTTTATGTATAAAGATAAACCCTATGCGTGAGCAGTAATTAAAATTAAGAGACGGTGGTAATAAAGTAGAAGAGCATGCCTAGCTGAACAAAGAGTACAGTTTTTTCAACTGGGCGTGCTTATCTCCTTTATTTCACACACATCACATCTTAATTACTTGGTGTTGATAAGGTAATAACCTCAAAAACTGTCAGTTTCAGTAAATTTATATATAAATGCAATTTAAATTGAGTGAGAATTTTTAATTAGCCAGCTGCAATGATATACTTTTCCCTTTTTTAACAAATAGGATCTTTTCTGTGACAATTTAACAGAGCACACCTGAGAAAGCAAGAGATAAACATATGTACAGTTACTATATACTGTGGGAATCCTCAGAGTATGGATGTAGTATACACAGCTTATCACAGTTGAATTCTACTCGCTAACAAACAAAATTCCTGCATAAACAGGTCTTTGGTGATACTCCTTTGCTTTGCAAGACCCTTTGGCAGTCAGTGCATGCTAATAAGTTCCTTGAGACCTGTTTTTCTGGAATTTTCCTGCAGGGCTTCTGGCCGTGCTCTTTGAGTCTGTCACAGGTTTGAGGTCTGGGGAAGTCATAGGATCCAACAGTAACAAGGAACCTGACATAAGAATTTGGCTGGCCCGGGACACTACTCCTGTATGGAGGGGTGAGTGAAGATTATTATTACGGGCATCACATAGCTGCTCAAGACACCTGAACACCCTCCCTGCCTCATTCACCATCCCATGAAAAAAAGTGTTTTGGATTAATCATAAATAAAGCCCAGACGTTCCTAAAAAATAGAATATTGTCATCTATCTCCAAGCTCAAAAAATATCAGGTATCTATGGCTACAATTACTTATAAAAAAGGGTTTAGTCTTAATTATAATGCTGTTAATTGTTTAATTAAGGGTTAGGATATTCTTCAAATCCGTCTCTTGATCGCTTTCAAGAAGCAGACCTGGAAGATGATCTCACATTTGTAAGAAAAAGATCAACAGCCAGCATGTTCCCACCAACCAGCTAGCATGTTATCGCCTATCATGTTCCCTCCTGCCAACTAGCATGTTCCCACCAACCAGCTAGCATGTTATCATCTATCATGTTCCCTCCGCCAGCTAGCATGTTCCCACCTTTCATGTTCCCTCCGGCAGCTAGCATGTTCCCACCTTTCATGTTCCCTCCGGCAGCTAGCATGTTCCCACCAACCATTTAGCATGTTATCACCTTTCATGTTCCCATCACAAACTAGCACATTCAGGACCTGTAAACTCAGGTACAATATAGGCCATATTCGGAAAACACATTACAATTTCCATTTTTATTTCTCATTATGGTTTTATTATCCTCACTGCTATTATTCATTTGCCTGAAACCCCAAATCATGCTGTAACATAGCCCAGTCTGAAAATCCCTGACCCTACCACCCACACTTCATAACCTCTTGTTCTGGCACTCTGATCTCTGACATATTCATAGTGTGTTGGATTTGGCACCTTCACTCCAGGACTTGCTCCAAAATAACTCTCTGCAGTGCTCAAACTTTTATATTTCATAGTGAAATTCATAGGTTCAGCCTAGTCTTACTGTTGCAGCGTATAAATCAGAGTATGGGTGGTCTGTGCTGTATATGTATGGAGACTTTACAAGACACATAGTAATAAATGACACATCTGTCTGCGGGGGCTGTATAGTACATTGATATAGGACTCACCTATGACATCAAGGTGATAGGTGTGGTTAATGGAGCCATACTCGTTCTCCACAATGCAAGTATAGGTGCCCTTATCAGAGGGAACAACACTCTCCATGATCAGACTCCAGTGCTGCATCCGAAGCTGAAGAGAGAACAGAGAATAGCTGAATGTGTTATCTAAATGTCACACAGCTAATTAAACAAAGGAAAACATGATACATACAGTATTTTTAAAGAATGCATTTCCTTACCACAAATAGCAGAAGTTCATTTGAAGGGGCCCTGATACACCAGTAATATGATGTCTCACGACTATACAGAACCAACCTTTATATTCAGTGTATATATAACTTGTTAGAAAAAAAAAACACACAGATAATAGTTCTGGGTCTCTTCAATTTGAATGTGATGCATTTGTCTTATGGTTGGTGGCAGAGTGCGATACAAATATAGTGGCTTTTAAAAAGTGCAAGTGAAAAACAGATAAATGAATTCTAACAAATTTTGAATAAAGTGTTAGATGAGCTTTAATTATCTAGAAGCACTTCCCTCTCTCTAGGTAGAGCCAATGATGTTTGCTTTTAGATGGGAGTGTTGGTATAGGTTAGAATAATGATAAGACTGACAATTATTAGTCTCTGTGACTTTTTATTTTATTAACTGGGCATGTTCTTCTTTATCACCCCCTCATCCGTGAGAGTTTATTAGTTGCCCTAAATAAAAAGGGTGCCAGATTACTCCATTATAGATACATTTATGCTTAAACAGACTTGGAAATATATTTGTTGCATCGGAAAGAGGGTATTTGCCAATATGTCTCCATATGTTTTCTTTGTTTCAAATAAAGTACTTAACAGTCAGAAGTTTAACGGCTCATGTGGGCTTGCCCTGTAACAGCCAATGAGATCTACGACTGAAGTATGCTCTCTGAATTTCCTGTTATTATTATTATTATTAACTTTTATTTGTAATGGCCAACATAATCTGTAGTGCTATATAGGGGATAAGAACAAGGAAATATACAATATATAAATATTGATAACTGTAGAAAATGGAGGGCCTTCTTTTGAGGTGCAAGTCTTGTAAAAAGTGCTTTTTTTCAAAGCACCCTACAAGACTGGAAACTCACTACATACAATATGTTAGTTTTAATTCATTCAGGTTTTACTTAATATTTTGTCATGCAAATATAAACAACTTTTGTAATGCTTAAAATATGCTCTTTTAAATGCCATGTCCCTTTAAATACCCAACTCTCAATCTCAGTTATCTAACACCTCCACTCGGGATCAGTTGCCCCTTTAATACACAGGAGGATGGCTTTGCTTCTAGGTCTGTACCATAACCACACAAACAAAACCTTTCCTCTACAGATCACAATAGCCCAAACTGACTACAGTCCAGGAAACTTCCAGCTTTAAAGACAGCTGGAGTCAGGAGGAATGCAGAGGAGGGGAACGGGCCTGGAGATGGCATGGTTTGGGGGAGGGAAGAACAGGTATCATTTAATGGAATAATGAGCCTCATTTCAGGAGCTCACAAAGTCCTATTCACCAGAGGCCTCTGTTCTTTCAGCAGCTCATATTGAGAAATCATCTCAGGGTGATGAGGGACAGTCCTGACCAGGAGATTCCAGACTAAGCCAAGGATCAGCACATCCATTCTCAAGTGGAATCCCAAGGGCTCGTTTTTGACTTACTCCTATCAAGCCGTGAAGAAGGCTTTGAATACAGGGATAGTTGCAATGTCTTCAGTTTTATTGTTAGACAATCAAAACTTAAAACAAAAAGGAATTGCAACAAAGCACTATTGAAGAAGTATTTGTATAAAATTATGTATATATATATAATATATATATATATATATATATATATATATATAATATATATATATATATATATATATATATATAATATATATATATATATATATATATATAATATATATATATATATATATATATATATATAATATATATATATATATAATATATATATATATATATATATATATATAATATATTATATATATTTAATATATATATATTTAATATATATATATATATATATATATATATATATATATATATATATATATATATATATATATATATATATATATATATATATATATAACTTAGCGATTCCCCTAAATGCAAATATTTACAATGATATTGTTTATATTTAGCATATCACTAAAAATAAAATGTATCTCCAATAAAAATGTTTTGCTGTATTTGTCAAAATTTTAATTTTTAAATACATTGTATAGAATACACTAAGTTATATTACCAGCGAAATCTGAGTTTATTATGGATTTATTTGAAATGACTGGATGCTTAAAAGGACTTCAACAGAGGTTAAACCTAAGTCAGGTGTTGACATTTATCTGAAACGTAGGAGCTAGCCAGGTTAGTTAAGAGTCAGGTTATTGCTTATATATACACGTATATATAAGTAAAAGTTAGGAGTCCGCATTAAA
>CM050171.1:104817821-104862821 GCA_027410445.1 Discoglossus pictus | reverse complement strand
ACAATTTTAGGCAGATAGCCACAAATAATCTTAAACTACAAACAGCTCTCTGAGACGTGGACCTGAGAAATGTGTCTTGCTGTCCTGACAGTCTGAAGTCACTACACTCAGCCATTAAAGGTATCACTTTTACCTCTTGTCTGTTATTTGCCTTAATTACAGAGGTATCCTGCTCCTATCTTCTCTAATAGTAAACCATGTAATAGGCATGTACGGCTATTAGAGCGACAGCTCCAGGGACACAAATGAAAGGTAAGTACCACTATAGAAAGCTTGAAAGGGTTGGTCAGCTGCACAATGAACATCAAATAGTGGTCATTATAGTGTTAATGACTAGCTGCTCATTAAAAGTACAGCTGGAAAATACCATATACACACTATTATCTCTCTGAGCCTGCTGCAGCAATTTAAAGTGCATGCTGCATGAGTATAGATCCCTGTTATTTGGACCAACTGTGTCCCGTTTTACTGCATTAAAGACACCAATGGGTGGATGGATGGTGGTTGGACAATGTTCCTTAGTTTGTATTCTTTTAAAATGAACATCATTATCTGAGAAAATGTTGATCTGAAATTAAAGAACCCATCAAGTTGTTGCAAGGTGTTTTTGGCACTGCTATAATGTTGCACTGCTACAATGTCGGAAAGCCCTGTATGATCAGTGGGAGATTACATCACATTTTATAAGATTTATCAGGAACCTATAATGGCTCAGCGACTGGGAGGGCTAATTTATAGGCTTTCTCAGAGCACCTAAGGGGACGTTAGGCATAACATAATTACTGAAAGGACATAATAATAATGTCATCACCATAGAAAGATTAAAGTAGGGGGAGGTTATTCTTCCTTATAGAATCAAGTGAAAGCATCTATTCAAGAATAAAATGTGCTAAAGGAAAATGACGGATGTAAAACTATCACAGAATGTCATATACAGCTGCTTTCTCTACCTCTTGCCAGTTGTTAATGTGAAAAAAATGGACCACGAGTGAGGCATGCTACACTCTGCAAGGAACAAGCTGCATGTGGCCCCCGGGCCTTCTGTTGCCAAACACTGGTGTAAACATTTCATCTGCTGACCTAATTTTTTACTTCGGCAGTACAAGGTTCTTATTACACACCCAGACCATAGCACCATATATCAAGTTTCTCCTACAATTAGCAGAACTTGGACATGTTAACTACAGTAATTGTCTGATAATAGGTTTTTGCACCTGGTGTTGGACAGAAACCTTTTTATTCTTATAATGGCACATTATCAAAGCTTATTCCCTGCTCAAAATATCAAAACAGAGACATACCATGACGATATATGAATTGCCAATGAAAGCTCTACAAACACAATTATGTCAATAAGTCAGTTTGAATGCATAGATTGTATAACTATATTTTCCAGGATTTAGAAATAAAGATTTACAGGAACCACCCTAACATTTTCTTATAAAAGACTTTTAAATTAGAAACTATGATGAAAATAAAACTAGTTACAGTATATTAAGATATACTAGCATATGAAAATACAATACCACGCACACATAAGGTTATAAAGCATTTCTAGTTAACTCCCTGGACCCAAATTATTCCTTATTCTACTGATAAATAGCTGTTAGCTCCTTTTGTAAGTTTGTCAGGAGCAGCTCATGTTCTCATACAGAAAAAAAAAAAAGATTTGCGCCATTTGGTTTGATTTAGTGATCTCTGAGCTGGAAGTGAGCTGCTTAAAGGTCCAGTACACTAAGATCTGAGGTGACCTTGAACATGGAATGATGACCATTTGTTAGTAGCTTGTGAGACAATAAAGTTACTGTTACGGATTTGATACAGGGGGAGAAACACATCTGAGATCTGAGAACATCTTACCTTGTACCCTCCGATGCGATGCTCCTGTTTGAATTCTTTGTTGTTCTTCAGCCACCTCATTCGAGGCGTTGGGTTCCCTCCGGCCGGACAGCGTAACTTGACCGTGTTGGCAGCCGGGACGGCATGAAGTTTCTTTTCCATCCTCTCTGTGTTTGTCCAATATGGGGCTTCTGTCATTAGAGAGAGAGCTCTGCTTGTAAATATTTTCCATGGCAGCTGGTTTATGCAGCTCTGCTATACAGACATTCGAATAGTATATACTAAGGCAAGGATTTTACTAACTTATACGCAGAGGGTGCAGGAGGCATCATGGCTGAGCTATGGAATTATAATAACTTTCATTTGACAAGCTACGGTCAATACACATAAGACCAACACACAAAAACATATAAAATTACTTTTGTGTAATAAGGCAGCTAGGAGTATCTTCTCTCCCACTCTCCTTAGGTCTTAAATGAAGTTCATTGTGGGGCCACAACTGCTGACTTCACTGATCAAATTAGGTTGTAAGGTGCTTTAGGGAAAGCTCTATGTACATTTGATTTTAAGCTCAAAGACCGGGCCCCCCATTCTTTGCAATGTGTTAATATTGTTTTTGCCTTGTACTTAACCCCTTAACCGTATTATAAAGGATAATAATAATAGGCCATACAAGCACACTTTTTACAATGGAGAAAAGGGCAATAGCCCATCATATCTAATGGTTAATACACATGATGATACTGAATGAGTTTTCATAATTTGAGATTTAATATTACTTACTCTGGTTGTGGTCACTTGTTACGTCCTCTGAGCCTTCATTATCATCTTCATCATCCCCCGAGGAACTGGCTTCTGAAAAGAAGAAAAAAAGAAAAGAAACATGAAGTAATATTAAGAAAAGCATATGATTGTTAAACAATACACCAGAAGGACAAGGCTGCAAAACTCTACTACGAATATAAAATGTTTACACCAAGAGGGAGTGAAAAAGAGATAGGGAGAAAGGAGAGCGTGGGAGAGAGAGAGAGAAGAGATACAAGCATGAAAGAAGGAGATAGAACGAGAGAGAGCTACAGAAGTATTGCAGACTACTCAAATCCTACATTACATTATGCACTCTATTGTGGCTTCCACTATATTCAGGCAAGGGGCAGCAGATACAGTGTCTCAGTCAGGTCCTGTATGAAAAAAATATTAATGCCTAGCTTATTAAAGAATTATTAGTTGCATTTAAATAATTAATACTAACTTCACTTAGCAAGGCAGGTCCTTAATAAATAAGATACAGAGGGCCTCTTTTCCCTTATGCAGGCACATTGTGCATGAAGACAAATTGCAATAACGAGGCCATTGTTTGCAGCACAAAGATGCTGACATACATTAATGGGTTACACTTGAAGCTTATTGTTTCTTGCTTAGACGTCCGTTTCACTCACCTGTGACATTCACTAGGAAGAAATGAGCAAAGCTCTGAGTGCTTTTAGGCACTGAACAGGAATAGAGCCCCGAGTCCCTGGGGGAAGACTCCTTTATCTGCAAGTAGTTTCTGACAATCAGCGTCCTATTGCTGGGCTCTAATTTCACCCCCTCTTTAGTCCAAGTCACCAGGGAAGCATCAGACTGGGGACAGTGCAGGTCAAGGGATTCACCAGGGACAACCATAAAAACATCCGGCTGGGAGATTTGGTATTTGGTTGGAGATTCTGCAAGGGTGGGACAGAGAGGGAGCGACAGGAAATACACCACATGTCAGTAAAGCTCCCAAAGCAGTGCCCTTCACAACAGAACAAGATGCACACCAGGATTAGTGAGATTTATCATGCACTGACGCAGCTCACACATACACTATGCACAGTAAAGACAGACACACAGCTTCTTACCTATATTTAAATAGGTAACACAATTAGGACCTTTTCTGTGCCTAGTACACTACTGTATTTTGGGGAAAACACCATGGTTGTGAAGTAAGCTTACATTAACAGTTGAGTAAGTCAAGGGCATAAAACCTATTTTTTCCAACTCTGCTAGTGCATAGAAGCTACCATGTCAGACATCCTTCTTGGGAGGACGCGTACAGAGCAGGGAAAGCAGAATCTGCAGCGTCACCTACAACTGAATGTGTGTTGTCAGGTACTAAAAACTGAACTCACACTCCAATGAGATACCAACCACCCGCTTTCCATGCTCAATATACACTCACATCCCCTTGACTCCAAGCTAAACTGGAAGTGGTGAAAACAGATAACATGGAACATTCTATGAACAAGCCGAGTCTGGGTTATTAATGCCCATGGTTCACACAGATGCTAGTGTCATTTCTTTATTACATGCTTAGCCTGCAATGACTTTTTAAAGACGTTTGTCATCAATTATTATGTTTTTTAAAGTTTTATTGCAACATCTTGAAGTTTATATTTTTTACAGATTGCAGAGATATACAGATCCAAGATGTCTATTTGTGGTTCTCTATTGGACAGAGCAACTTGGGTGGTACTGAACAATATTATATTATCTTTTACATCTTGTGCAAACTGCATCCCAAATGATCTCTTGGTACAAACACAAAAAAACTATTAAATGAAGCAATGTTGTAAGGAAGCCTTGTCAAGTGATCTATGATGGCTTGACAAGGCTTCTTTGCAATATTGTTCCATTTTACAGACCATGGAGCCAATTTCTATGAGGCCTTTTATGTAAATTTACTTAATAATACATTAACTTTTTTTGTATGCAAAAAAAAAAAAAAGTAAATGTTAAAGCGGGCCCTTTTCCGTATTTTTTAAATCCGTATTCATTTATATAGATTTTTTTCCCCCCATGTACTTGACAAAACTCTAGCATCAGAGACTATGCAGGGCAGACAGACTTGTTTCTCTTAACACCTTTGATGCCAGCTGGGTATGTAACACATGGCAAAGCACTCATGCCAAGGTGGTTTTATAAAAAGCCCAATTGGCTGAACTGTACCCAGCATGCAGAGACCCTCCAGTTGTGTAAAACTTAGACTGACTTCAGGGAAGAGATTTCATGGCGTTTTTCTCAGTATAACTATATAAGGTTGTACAATTTTTTGGTTGTTTTTCTAAGGGTGTGAAATGCAAAGAGATGTATTAACCTTCTCATGGCTGGAGCCGCTACACTTGTAATTAACTCCAGCTGAGACACAATAAACTGCCTATATTATGGAATTCACTATACCAAAGGGGAGAGAATTGTGAGCTCAAATTGCCTGAACATGCCCATAGAAGGAGATGAGGCTTGTGCATGAGCTTTGCTTCTTTCCCCATCAGCGAACTAGAGAAGGTATCCTTTCTAAAGTCTATTCCCTAATAAAAAAATAACCAGCAAGGCAGTTAATTACTGTGTGAGAGTCACACTTACATCACATTACTTGCAAACACTCCCAGGTGCTCAATGTAAACCAACTGCTTCATTTAAATGACTCCATGACAAGTATTGTTGACAGAGATGGGGTATTAGGTGCTATCAGGAATCCCGCGCTAGTCTAATTCTGCAGAGATGGGTCATATATTACTTTTATCAAGTTATAATCTCAGTGTGATATAAATTGAAAATAGATATAGTGTTAAAGGGTCACTGTGATGACCATACAATAGGGTTTCATTTGTCTATTTAGCAGCTGATTAGAAAAATATATACCGGAACATTTAATACCATTTTTAAAAATTAGAACTAGTTGGTTTGCCTCTCTCCACCCACTATTAGGTGTTCAGGGGGCGGGGGAAGCATTTGCCAAGAAGGCTGTTGTAATTGTTTTTATAAATCGGTCTAGGTTTTCTTGCAATGGCCACTTTAAGTGTCCAGGAAGCTGTTCTGTACAAATTTGCAATTAAATACTCTGATCGGGACAGCCTACTAGACAATTAATCTCCTCCACCATAACCCCCAACTTTTAAAAGCGACACGCAGTGGTTCTCAGGTATTGAATGAGAACCACAGTGGCCCATTAAACTGGATTTTGTCCGCCAAATATGGTAGAATCTAAAACTCTATGAGTTCAATGCTATTAAATATGCATTTTCCTAAGTAAACTTAGGTTTAGGTTTGCTCTCTTGCGAATGGAGAGATGGTTGCTAATTAGGCCCTTTTTTTCAGTGAAAATACTGGGCATTTTCAGATCCCAGGAAGTAAGTTGGTTGATTAGAGTAGAGTCAAAGCACTAGAGCTTAAGCAATTACTGGCAGTGATCTGCCAATAGCAATAGATATTAAACTGTCCTTAGTGGTTGGATCAGAAATGCTGATTGACAGGTAAAAACTGCAAACTTACTGTTTGAAAATGCTTTTTTTTTTTTTTTTTTTTTTTTTAAATTACAGCCCATGATAAATTCCTTATTTACTATAATTTTAAACTAAACCCACAAAGGTCACTTAAAGAACAGAGATAATATACACACACAAATACCACTCTCTATAGGACTCGGCCTCCTCACCTCATAGCCCTTATGTCTTATAGGGCTGAACAAGATCAGGCAGGGACACAGGTGTATGGAGCCTTCCTGGGCCTCAGCAGGAGGGAGAGGTTGTTCTTGGTCATGGCTGGTCTCCTCTCAATGCAATGCAAGAGAAGCTGACTGTACATGCCGTGTGTTTATATAAGGGTGTTTATATAGGGCTGGGCACTCTGTCCCTACCAGTCACACTGCAGTCCCAGGTAACATGCCCAGACAGCATCCCCCATATATATTACAGCTTACAAATCTGCACACTTCATTTCCAGACGATCAGATTTCCTGCAACTATTCTTCTTTTCAAAACACGTTATCATCTGTGTGTACTTTTTCCAAAAAGCTCTTTATTTTTTTCTTGACAGTTTGTATTTGTTGGGCTGATATAAAGACAGCTTAGACAGAATGTGATGCCAAGATCGGGAGGTCTTTACTGCAGCTGTGCTACCCTGGAAAGTGCTCTGGTTCTATAGCACAATGGTACGTGGAGGTGTGTGTGTATTTGATAAATAAGGAATTTTAAATGTTTTTGTTGAAGATCTTATCAATGAGGGAAAGGGGTAAAATAATAGATTTTTTCATCATAGCAATTTAGTATACCTCTTATCACCCTATAAATGAGGAGTCCTTCGACTTTTATGATCTATTTGTGTATTTAACATGACATAAAAACAACAGCAGGCAAGCGGACAAGGGAAACATAGGAGGGTTATAACTTATAAGTAACAAGGCAGGGAAAATAAAGGCATTTCCAGTAATTTGAATGGGTCTGCCACTACTCCTGACCACTAAAGAGGTTCTTTTTTTGCTTGGTTGTGTCCGACTCTCCTTGACCCTATGGACCATAAGTTTTTATGGCAATGATACTGGAGTAAGTTGCCAGTTCCTTATCCAGTGGACCGTGATTTGTCTGAGCCCTCTGCTATAACCTGCCCTACTGCTATGGGTGACCCTACATGGTTTAGCTCACAGGTTCATGACAACAATGCAGAAGTCCAGAAGAGGAAAGAGGTTCTATTGTCAACCAATCCAGTTACAAAGGTGTCATTTGTGCCTGGCCCTGCTACATAAGGATAAGACGTGCCCACTATGGTATGCTGTTCCATGCCCACGAAAGAGAGAATTAGAATTAGGTGACCCAAAACTAACAGAATTAGAAAACTGTGGATCCTAATAAAATCTCTTGACAATAGAACTCCAGTAGGATAGCCCTCCTCCACAGGCAGACTAACAATCCAAGAAGGAATCCCCATGACAAAATCCAGAGTTAGCTAAATATATAAGCTTGTCTCTAAAAAGGATTTATGCTGCTGGCTTTGTTGATATTTTCATCGTTTAAAAAGCATATGCATTTGTTTTCCCAAAACTACAGTGTAAATTGAGAGTCTGTAATGTTTGGAGAAGGATTGGGACATGGTCCTGAAATATAACATGATCATCCACAACACAAATCCATTTGGTGGTGTGTCTATTTTTTATATTAAATTAACTGCTACCAAATAAAATAAATACAAGCCTTTTGGAACCAATGTGTGAAACATTCATTCATTTATTTAAATAATTTAGAAGTACCCTTTGGCTTCCATTTATGCAGCCCTAGAACAATTTGACTGGCTGAGGGGCTGATTTGCAAAGAGTTGCAGATCCTTCTGCCAGTGAAAGGGTTAAAAAATAAATGACTCCTATATAATCACGATACATATAGGATTTGTTTTGCCAGCTCCCATTATGCAATTACGTCTAAATTCGCTTTCAGTAATTAAAGAATTAAATGGCAAATGGCAGACAATGGCCAGTGACGTCACCTATACAGCAAAGCTAAATTGGATGGGGACTTAATTTAGGTGAGTAGTAACGCACTGCCATTCAACACAAAGGGTAGGGAAAGAACAATGTTACTTGTCACATCATAATTCCATCCCCTTAAGCTGATTATTACTACAATTCAAGACTTAGGCTTTAATATTAGGGGAGAGGTAACAGGAAAAAACTCTTGTTGTGTAAAAGGTTTTAAATGACCCATAGACACAGATCGGGTTATTAGCTTGTGATAAGTCAAAGCACGGTTTAAACACATTGATCTGTGTGAAGGTCTTGGTCTTCTGAAATTAACATGTTTTAAAACCTTAAAACTGTGTTTGCATTGAAATGAATTACAGTATGTGGGTATGGCAACCAAAAACAAAAGGCATTTGCCCTACTGTCGTGTTTTAATGCTATATTTGTATGCACAAATAGGTTTTTTTGCTCACTAAATAATAGATTTCTCTATTGGTTACGGCCCCCTTCTGGCTCGCTACCTTGTGGTGGTAAAGGGGCTTATCGACTTCAACAAAGCTGTGAGCTATATGATGTAGGGTCACCCAAGATGGGCAGGTTACAGAAGAGAGATCAGACAAATCTTGGTCTACTGGAGAAGGAACTGGCAACGCACTCCAGTATCTTTGTCATGAGAACCTTATGGATTAGCACCCCCAGACACAATTCGTGCCTGGTGTGCTGCAATCCAGAGTCGAACACAACGTAACAAATAATTACTGTAGTTTAAATGACATTGATGGCAGAGTGTACCAACACTTCCCTACAGCTTCATGCAAGTGCTGCTGTGGACCTCTGCACTGTGCTGCTATTTGCTTGAATATCAGTATAGGGTTAAACATGTACCTGAATGCAGTGTTTCTATTGGTTAGTACAAGATGCCTATGTTGGAAGCTCTGGGATTTTTTAAATAAAACAAACCTTTATGCGTATAGAATGAATCAATGTAATGTGTGTGTCTGATATAAGCAGTTGTCTCATTGCTGCACAATAAGAATAAAATTACATTATGGCACGATACAAAGTAGTTTGTAAAAAGAATTCTTACATAAAAGAAGATAAAATAAAGAAATTCTACAATTTTGTTTTACATAAAAGTTGTCAAAGCTGGACCATTATAGTGAACTTTCCAGTTACCCCGGCATAGTAAACCATACTGTGTTGTATCCCTGGAGGGGAATTCTAGCCATGCAGGTGTGGTCCCATCTTGAACAGGACAGGTAGCATAGCTCCCATACCTTCCAAAAAGGTGTCACTATGTTACACATATCAGACAGAAACACAACCTGGAACTGAAAGGACAAGAGGACAGGTATTCTCAGCCATGTCTACAAGAGACGTCCCTTCAGGGCACCTCTCCTTTCTTGGAAGCCCCCAAGGGAGGATTGAAACTTCTGGGGGATGGGGCTACTTAAAAAGGACAAACCTATGTCACAAATTGCAATACAGGTAAGATGGTGTCCTAACATTGCCTGTTACCTTAAATACTGAAAGTTTGTTTTTGTAGTGTATGATAAAAAAATTAAAGGCACGCCAGAAACGCAGTTATCTCATCCCTTCAGTCAATCAGATTTTTCTATCAACTAGTAAACATTACAGAACGTCAGGACTCTGCCCGAGACACTGTACAGGGGAACTATGCTCTTGCCAGTTTATTTTTCTGGAACTAATGGCAGAAGGAAGACGCCAAGTATTTTTTAACACCATTGCATTTTATATGAACTTTAAACAAGGTTATATTTTGAGGAAGCCATGTTGAAGGGGTGAGCCATTCTTATTTGATATGCATGGCTCCCTGTGCTATTTCCTGGTTAGGTGGTTGTTGGCATTACAAGGTATATAGAAGTTTCATATATTATGAATGCATCGGATTCAGTAGTGTATGCAAACACTTTTTTTTGCATGAGAAAAATCCCATAATAAACATTAATAAACTTACCCTAGAGTTTGTAAATTCTTTCAGTAGTCTGGCAGTTGATTTTGAGAAGGAATGCCACAGAGAACCCAGGCTAAATTAGCATAACATTCATATAATTTGTTTGCCCAATCAGAGGCAGCTTCCAACTATGTTGCAATATATGGGTAGCAGTCTCTGCTGCAAAGCATCATGGGAGGTGTAGTCTTTTCTTCCCATTACAAGGAAGGAAGGAAGCAGCGCAAGCAAGCGCTGCTCTGGGATTCTGCACTGAATGCAGTGTTTCCATTGGTTAGTACAAGGTGCCTATGTAGGCAAGTCTGGGGGGGTGGAAATCATTTTTTTTTTTAAATAAAATAAATATGTGTGTATAGAATGGCCCATTGTAATGTGTGTTTCTGATATAAACAGTATGTGTTAGAAAAAGGTAAAACAAAACAAGGAAACTTCCATATACTTGTAATCAAAAACAGCCATAAAACTTTATATAACCAACCAATTTAACACAACTTTTTGTAATAAAATCTTTTTTCAATTTTCCTTCAAAAATAGAACTCACGTTTTGTAGAAGTGCATGGGTTTTGCTCATGTCATATTACACTACATGATAATATATAAACTTTAATATGACCCTGTGTAGTCATCTACAACAATTGATCATCCTGTGCACACACAGCTCAGGGCCCCGACGCTGCTCTCTCTAATAAGACTGAATGTGTCTTAGGCAATAAACAAACAGAGAGATTCAGCAAAGCTGGCATTTTACAATATACACAACTCGCTATAAAAGGTCATATTTACCAAGCAGTTGGTATTAAGGCACCACCCTGTGTAGAAAGATATGTCACATGGATTCTCAAATGTCATCGATCACCAGCACGTCTGGCAGGGAACTACTTCATAAACATGCCTCCGAGTGCTGTGCTCAGTAACACTATATGTTATTGCTGCTCTTCAAATAGCGAGGTTTAAAAAACGTAATTGTGAATTTGTTATATAGTGAAGACAAATGTATATATGAATTAAGGGGCATTATTCTGGTTACAGTAGAGGAGAGAGTGAATAGAGGACCACAGATGGAAAAAGTATATATATATATATATATATATATATATATATATATATATATATATCCAGTGCATTGCACCGCCTGCACATGTTTAGTTAACCTTATACCAATGCTATTTCTTCTATATTTTCTGTTTTTTTTTTCTTTTCTACTACATTTGAGTAATGATAATAATAACCAATTGTGCACGTGTTTAATAGCAGTTGTATTACTTACCCTCAGGTTCCACAGTAGCATCTTCAACCAAACTATAAGAAGGACGTGCCCTTGCCAAACTGGCTAGAATCAGGCACAGCAGCAGCATCTTGTCAGTGTAACCGCCTCCTGCGCGCCACTCTGAGAACAACCCCATCTGGCTGGCTGTGCGTAAGCATGAGACGCAAATATGGCTGTGAGCTCTCAATCGCTACGGGGTCCTGCTCCCAGCCCAGGGACCAGATCCTACAAAAAAATAAATACACAGCATTAGATTTACTTATAATCACAACTGCCAGTGAAGGGGTTATTTGCCAATATGATTTGCCCTTTTGCAGGAGCACTGTATTTCCCTAACAAGTGGAGACAGTTTAATAATTAATGATTTATAATAGCAATACTCAATATTAAATTGACTTTCAAAGATCAGAGTATCTGCTTACAGTTGCCTCGTTTGCCTCCATCTTGGTAAGTCAAATAGAAAGGGGGAGCTCTTAAGACCAATCAGATTAGATAAGATGACAAACATTTATAGAAAACGCTGGTCGTCACAGGACGCCATTTTAACTCAACAAGGCTGTAGCCTATGGAGAGCATTTTGTTCATGAAACCTTGTGCCTGAAAAATGAGCACTAGATAAAGTCGCCTCCCATCACTGACCTTATAGTGGGTGGAGACCACCAGCAACGGAGTCTGATCTTTGACAGCATGTTTAATACCGAATCTTGCTTTTTAAATCTCTAAATATCAATTTTACTAAAGAGCAATGGCTAATTAAAACATCTAGCTTCTATAATGCCATTAAAAGTGGTCATTTAAAAGTACAGACCATTACAAAAAATGGGTTTTCATAAATGATCTTCCCTTATTTTTGATGGGAATAAACAGACGTTGAACTGCCGCATGGGGATGCCAGGGACATATTAAGGCTGGGATACAGTGCCCTAAATTATTCTATTTCTACATTCCATATAAAGAGGTAAGTTTCCCCTTATTATTCCATTTTATTAGGGCAGAAAAGCGCCAAACCACACTCTGAATAGCAAAATGTGGGCTTTTACCACATCTCCATGATAAAAATTCCAGCACTCCAGAAATATGTATCTACATTCTTACTGCAGAGATGTGGTAATAACCCACAATTTCAGGATGAAGAGTGTGGTTGGTGCGTCTCACTAAGTATATGTGTCGGGGAATTGGACTGTCAGTTGGGGTGGTGTTGGCGCAAATTATCTGCCAAGCTGGATCCAGTTCTTAAATATTTAAGCAGATGCGGAGTTGCTTTTGTTTGTATATATCAGGAAAGTGATGGGTTACGGTAAATATTACCGGCAGGAGGCCAAAGCAATCTGAGGCACATAAAGAGACAGAGAGTTCAGGAGTGTTGCGAGATTATGGCAACTATTGCGTCAAGAAATAGTTATAGATTTTACTCAAATGTTTCTTGTCAATTGTCTCTCTTGGGGAAAAATAAATTCCTTCCTGATCCTAACCCAGCAAGGAGAATGAGAGAGTGAGAGAGTGAGAGAGAAAATTATTCCCTGGAGTAACACTACACACAATGTTTGTTACATTACAACAGCACCAGTTTATTTATCAATTAAAAAAGTAGAGGGCGAGACAGAAGAAGGAGAAAGGAAGAAAGGAGAGGGCGAGACAGAAGAAGGAGAAAGGAAGAAAGGAGAGGGCGAGACAGAAGAAGGAGAAAGGAAGAAAGGAGAGGGCGAGACAGAAGAAGGAGAAAGGAAGAAAGGAGAGGGCGAGACAGAAGGAGGAGAAAGGAAGAAAGGAGAGGGCGAGACAGAAGAAGGAGAAAGGAAGAAAGGAGAGACAGAAGAAGGAGAAAGGAAGAAAGGAGAGACAGAAGAAGGAGAAAGGAGAGGGCGAGACAGAAGAAGGAGAAAGGAGAGGGCGAGACAGAAGAAGGAGAAAGGAGAGGGCGAGACAGAAGGAGAAAGGAGAGATAATTATTCCCTGGAGTAACACTATACACAATGTTTGTTAGATTATAACACCACCAGTGTATTTAGCAATTAAAAAAAGGTATGTTTAATTTCAAGAAATAAAAAAGGAGAGACAGAAGGAGAAAGGAGAGGGAGAGACAGACAGAAGGAGAAAGGAGAGGGAGAGACAGACAGACAGAAGGAGAAAAAAGAGAGGGAGAAGGAGAAAGGGGGATAGAGAGAAAAAGACATGGAGAGAGCAGAGTTAAAGGAAGGGGAGAGAACAGAGGAAAGAGAGAGAACTAGTGAGTATGTCTATGATAGTGTATATGTAAATCTTCATACAGGAGGGTTTACAGCATAATAAGCTGTACGCAGTTTGATTTGGTGCATATATATATCAAAATATGTTGTGTGCAGAAGGACACTTTCATCAAAATGTGTAAACGTGCACATACTGTACAGTGTGTGTTCAAAAAACACTGCAAATCACACTAAGGGTGGAAAAATAGCAGGGAATTACTGAAGCAGTTTATTGCAACAAATTCTGCAAAAAGTCTATAAATCTTACAGCATGTGGTCAAAATCTCCACATCCCAATTTTTTGCAGCTCTGCTTGTTGGAAAATGTGCGACTGTTCTGGTTCTTCTGGATTTTTGAGTTGAAGTTTCCCTCCCTACAAAACTGAATAATGTCTATATTCTGAGCGCAGTTGTTTGCAGAGAAAGTGAGAAATCTGCTGTAGGTTGCACAGTGTTTTTACAGCTGCATTCCCCAACCTCCCCAGTTGGGAATACCAAGCGTCCGCTTCCACTGTGCACAGGCGTGCAGTCACCTTTGTGAGGGGCTACATGCATGTGCAGGCGTGTAAGAATGAGCATGCACACGTGTTAGGGGGATAATATCAATGCACGGGTTAGTGGGATACATTCATCGCGCGGGTGAACAAAACATACATTTTAGGAGCCCAGATGTGGTACATTCACAAATATATTATACTGATAAGAGCATCAATGGAAAATGGGAGCTTTGAGACTGGTCTTAAGACCCTTTAGACCAATCAGATTAGCGAAGTTGCCAAACATAGGTTGCCTTCACAGCAAACTGCAATGTTCTAGCCCATAAAGAGCATTTGTTGATGCAATCTTGTCCCTGTAAATTTAGCACTAGGTAAAGCTACCTCACTTCATTGACCTTTAGGGGTCTGAACTCACAGGATCTTTCTACCCTGAATGTAATAAAGGGACGCTGGGAGTGAATTTTTCCTTTAGGTGGATTGTTATATATTCAGCTGTAAAATGCTAATAAAACATAACTTATTTTTCAGTTGTCTTACATGGTCTCTTGGTTGCCCTGCTTTCCCTCCCCTAGTAACTGCCTCCTGCTTCCATAATCACATGATTTATTAGCCAATGAGACCTCTCATGCAAAAAAAAAAAAAAAAAAAAATGGGGAAAAATATTGAGGAATGTTTCTTTGATAAGATAACTAGCAGATCGTAAAGGCAAAAATAAGGAAGAGAAAGCAAGAGACATGACACAGCGTAAGACAACTTCAAAGTAAGTTATCACTCTTCTGAAAGCTTTTTTGTATCTACACTAAATACAATGTTCCTCCTATATTTTTATTTTTTATTTAGATTACTGCAAAAAACAAACAATAAATGGCATGTTATCCAGCTCAAAATGACCACTGAATTTTAATTTTTACATTAGGTTTTTTTGAATAACTAGACCTTACAATGGACACATTATTTTAAACACATAATTGCAGTATTTCAAATATAAATTATTATACTTAATCATGATATGCAGGAAGCTGCCATTGCAAGGTCTGATTATCTGTTTTGACAAGTGGGAGGGTACCCTAGTTATGGAAAAGAATTCCAGGTATGCTGTAAAAATGGCCGCCCTCTTGGGACACAGTTGAGAGGATCTAAAACTAGTTAGAAGTGTTTGTAATTCCTAAATACGAGCAGAATTGCCCAAGGCTTGCTTCCGCTTTTCTATAAATTTAAGAGGTTAAGGCAAAAGCAGGAGCAAAAAACTCCCTTGGTCACTTTAATAAAGATTTTCTAAGCTACAGAAGACTCTTTTGTATGATAAGACCAATGCATGCTTGGTTTAAAAGGTGGTCTGCAATATGCATAATAGGAGATGTTTGACTGAAGCAACGCTAACGGGATTATCACAAGGTCCATATCTGACCATCAATAAGGAGCAGGCACAGTTTGCTGGTTTTTACAGAGTCTGGCAAGTGAGAATTTGCCAATGTAACCGAACAAAAGGCTGAAACCTCTCACCATACTAAAAGACTGTATTAATTTTTTTTTTTTAAAAGCCATATTGATCATCTAGGCAGTATGCCAAACTCTGAGAATTGGACTTATTAAATACATTACTTTTTTTTTTAAAGTTTTATTTTTATTCTCTGCGACTCCCTTGGCAGCTCTGATCAAGCACTACAATCCCCCTTTGCTACAGAGTTCTAGGAGGATTCAATGTAAATAACGAGGGGTGTTCGTGTACACTGGTCCTCCAGGGTCTATGAACCAGTCCAGAAGCATCTCTGTGCACAGCCATGTACACCAAAGGAGGGATGTAGTGCTTGATCAGAGCTGCAAATGGGTTCACATGGAATACAAAATAAGGGCATTTTTAATTTAAGCAAGTTATTTTTTTTTTATTTTATAATATGGTCAATTCTCTTTCTTCAGTGAACAGTATGCATTAAAAAAAAAACACTTTCATATATTGTTCCTTTAATTTAGATGTACATAAAGTCACATTATTACAGAACACAGAATGTAACATTCTAGGAATACTGGACAGCAGAACAAACAAATCTTATTTATCATAAACACAAATCTGGACATATTCATAAGAACTTTTGCAGCTATACACATACACTTCTTCATATACTTTCTTTACGGGCTCGTACATTTTTATATACAACTATTAACCCCTGTACTGAGATTTATCATCTCCAGTACTTCTCTCTTTAGGGCCAAACGTATCTCTCCGCAAATATCGTCATTCCTTAAAAAGCTGGCTCATAAAATATTCTGTCTAGCGTCTAAATTTCCTGTAGTTTTTTTACCCCATCCGAGGAGACAAAGCAAGTTTTGTAGGAATCCAAGCCCAGAATATGAATCCAAATATACCACAGCAAGTCTAAGAAACATATCAAGCTCTTTGTTTTCTTAGCATAAATTATATATTGTCAAAATGTTTTAACTTAATGGCTTAGCCCTGGGGCTCACAAAAGTATATTTATATATATATATATATATATATATATATATATATATATATATATTTTATAATGAGTATTGCAATATAATTTGATACCTTTTGTATTGGACAAACGTCTTATTTATAATGACGAGCTTTCGAGAGGTTTAACCTCTCTTTATCAAGTTTCAAGCAATACCAACATGAGAGGGAACCCTCAGTTTGAATAACAGCAGCAAATGCAGATAGAGTGGAGACAGCATCTGACATCATCAGGTAAATACATAAAGGAGGAATAATCACAACTTAGCAAATTATATATATTATATATATATATATATATATATATATATATATATATATATATATATATAAATAAATAAATAAAAAGGGGCCAGAGAAGGGAGTTTATATAGATATATGCAGAAGAAGCAAAAAATGTCAGGAGGAAGAACCATATGGAGTCACAGCAGATTTTTTAGCCATATCAAGGAATAAAGAATATAAAATACCCCCCATCCATCAATAAGAAGTTGCACAATATGTAATCCGTGGCACCTCCAAGTCGTGGGTTTAAAAAAATGTTAACCTCAAATAAAAGCCCTGTGCCTTTACAACAGAAACCTTAAATAAACATTCCCCTATAAAAACAACACTTATACAAACATTCCTTTTATATAATCTCCTGCTGCAACTTGCTGTCTCAATAAAAACATATTTATAGCGTATGCCAATAACTTGGGCAGGAACCATTTGTTAGCTTTAGATCTTCTAGTCAAGGATTTCTCTCTCACTCAACACATAGAAAAAGCAGGAGGCCCCCAAAAGTGAAGAAAGAGGTGACATTAATCATCATCTTAGGCTGATGGCTCGTCCCATCCGGAGAACAAACCTAGCAAGACTTCAAGTCATAGCTAAAATGTACTTGAAGGAAACGGGCACATCAACATGCATTGGCTTTATTTTGAAGCAGAGCTGCCATCCTGGGGAGCTCCAGCACAAACACACATCCTGAACTGATCCAAAAAGTTTTAATTGAGGATGAATTTTTTCCACCAGAATCCAGAGTGAAAACATAGATAAAAGTTCAAAATGAAGTATCTATATCTACACACACACACACACTTATATATTACAATATATATACAAAATCTAAAGCAAACGCTAGGAACCACTAATAGGATCCAAACAGACTGTCTGTGGTTAGGTATCCCATCTTGTCCATAATCCATCCTATGCCATGCTTAGAGCCATGTAATACAGCGAGTATGTGCGTAAAAGGAGCCATGTATAAAGTGTTTTGGGATTTAAGTGTGAAAATGCATTGTGTGCTCATTTGCATGTTCCTGTCCAGTTTCCCAGAGTGCAGTGCAATAACTATTTCTGGGAAACCTGAGCAGGAAATAACTTTAACTTATATTTAGACATTCAAATGGAAACACAAATGTATTATTATTATTTTTTTTCTTTTTCTGTATACACACACAATTATATATATATATATATATATATATATATATATATATATATATATATATATATATATATATATATACACACATATACACACACAGATGGACATTGGAGCAGTGGCTACATTAAACTTGGATTAAAAAAAAAACACACAGCAGTCCCCATTTCCTTAACTTTGCAGTCTAATACAACATACTTATCAGGTGCATACCACGGACGTGCCGACACTCTCTGACCGTCACTGGACGCTCTCCATGATTTCTGGCTGCTGTAGCACTGCTGTCACCCTTACAATAAAGGCAGCGTTGAGAGAAATGCACTGGGCACAGGTATATAAACCCGACTGGTTGAACTTGTTATAAGGTCACCTAATCCTCCAGGGCTCTTATCAGAGGTAGGAGCTACTAATACTGGTAAAGGAAGACAAAGCCGGGCTTTACAATAAATCTGCCATATTAGTTAGACAATTAAGCTTGAAAGTTGGTTATTTTAAATCATAAAATTACATGAAAATACCCTAATGATTGTATTTCTAATTATCTCTCATAGCTAAATGATTGAAGGTGGAGCCAATACTTACTTATTGGTCAAATTATATGTACTTGACTCTTAAATGGGCACACCTAAAAAACTGCTCCTGTGATCATCAATGGCGTCCGACTCAAAATTAAATCACCCCCCAGGTGAACAAAACCAGGATGTATCACTCAACATGTTGTCCTTTGGGTCTAAATTTGCAAAGTCACAAAAACTATCATTTGTGACACCTTCATTGCTCAGAGATGAGTCAACATCTACTTGTAGTGACCCAAGAGGACAAGCAATGCATGTGGTTTGTATTGGTTTAAATCAGGGGTCACCAAACTTGGTCCTGGAGGGCCGACCCAGGCCTGGATTTGTGGATATCCTTGCTGCAAACAGGTGAGTCAATCAGGATGGCTGAAGAAACAAGATTCTCACCTGTTTGCAGCAAGGATATCCACAAATCCAGGCCTGGGTCGGCCCTCCAGGACCGAGTTTGGTGACCCCTGGTTTAAATGAAAGTATGATGTTAAATAGCTGAAATGATAAATTAATCTATTAGCACGGTTGACAAATTGTCCATATTTAAATTATTTAAACCTTCTGTTTCTTGAGGTTTTGCAACGGCACAAGTACTAAAACAGCAAATAAGATAAAATGACAAACTGCATAAATACAAGATTCTTATTACAAAAGTACTCTATACTGTATCCAATGCAATGGCAGGAGACATTTTGTCTTTCTTCCTAATTAAACTCTGGAAGGAACCATAGACTCAGGAAAGATACTTTACATAGCATCTTGACAACCTCCAAGTACAGGTTATGGAATCTTCTTGACACAGGCAGAATCTACTACATTATATTTCTCTAAAAATGGTTTTATGTTCCTTGAGAAGTATGTAACAGACTGCAGCAGTAATTTAAAAGGCTAGTGAACAGACTTTTCACGTTAAACCTATTTTTTCGTTCACCATTAACTAACATTAAAAATGTATGTGCAAACAGCAGCAAACTAAAGCTTCAGCCAGAAAATATAATAAAAACAAAAACAAGTTTTACCTTATAAATGGCTGCTGCTGTCCCCCTTCCCATTCATCTCATTTAGGAAGTGAAAGATTTCACCTGAGGTAACTGATTTGGCTGTCGTGTTAAGGTTTGAATATGGTAATCAGGACAATGAGAGAAGTGGGGAGAGGTACAGCAGAAGTGGGGAGAGGTACAGCAGAAGTGGGGAGAGGTACAGCAGAAGTGGGAGGAGGTACAGCAGAAGTGGGAGGAGGTACAGCAGAAGTGGGGAGAGGTACAGCAGAAGTGGGGAGAGGTACAGCAGAAGTGGGGAGAGGTACAGCAGAAGTGGGGAGAGGTACAGCAGAAGTGGGGAGAGGTACAGCAGAAGTGGGGAGAGGTACAGCAGAGGTGGGGAGAGGTACAGCAGAAGTGGGGAGAGGTACAGCAGAAGTGGGGAGAGGTACAGCAGAAGTGGGGAGAGGTACAGCAGAAGTGGGGAGAGGTACAGCAGAAGTGGGGAGAGGTACAGCAGAAGTGGGGAGAGGTACAGCAACAATTTAATGTGCTGCTATGTGTAAATGTATTTAATAGTAAACTAAAAAATATAAATATATAACATTTTACATGAAAAGTGCTTACACTGGCCCTTTAAATTTGAGAATCCACACAGTGTATGTGCATCCTATAGATCAGCACACACATGTATATTTCAGATCTGTTCAGCACATGTGTGTTTCTAGACTTACACAACGTACAAGTGTAAGTGGAAATCAGCTCACATGTTTACATTGGAGCCATGCAGCCTCGTACTCCATTACTCCATAAAGAAAAGAGGCAATTACTTCTGATTACAGGCACCTACCCACATTCCAACCGCTAAGCACACACACACCTCCACAAACACACAACATGCTTCAGCAAACTACCACAAAAGGCACAAAGGCCCGTGTGTTACAATAGTCAAAAGCCTCTTTTATAAAAAGGTGAAAGGAGGAAACGTTTTGGAACGTAACTGCCCAGGTGGCTGTGTTTGTTCATAGTCTCTGGAGACCCTGCTTTTGTAAGCTATATATGTAAATAGGGCTTTATCTTGGAGTTTTTCTTAAGAATTTACACTGGGGTGCATGGGTTTATGGGGGGGGGGGGGGGGGGGGGGGGGGCTCAGTCTATTTTTACAACAAATTAATTGGTTCATGTGGCCATTAAACTGCTAATATTAAAACATTGGATTTGGAGCTGGTGAGACGTTTGGAAAGGACTTCCAAAGAAAACGCATGGACCATATTCATCAGAGTCAGGCCAGGCTTCCAAATAAATAATAGCTAGGAAAAGTATCTTTTTAAGGCAAAGTTTTATCCATAATGACAATATACATTCATTTAATTAAAATGGATTAAACTAAGACAACTTTTAGATTGTGTTTATGGAAAATGAAAGAAAATAATTAGTACAAGGGTTGACAAATGTATCTGAAAGTTAGGAGCCGGTCAAATTCCTTAGGAGCCAGATTTATATCTACACACACATACACTTTGATATTTATATTTAAATTAAGAGCCAGGAGTAAACACTTAGGAGTCGTGGATTTGTCAAGCCCAGAGTAGGAGATAAATAGAATATTATCTACTCGGAGGAGGTCAAATGTCTTAAAAATATATAAAGCTATGTAAATTAGACGAGTGAAAAGGCACCAGAATAAGAGGTCAAACACGGAGATAACATATTTTGCATTAAAACCATAAATGTTTCTGAAAATGTTTTTTGTGTGTGTTTTAACCCTTTCTATTCCAGACAGCCATGCTGTGTAGTGATGCTCTTGGTTCACACCTCGTAAAATACATTACAACAATTACTCACCCTCCTGACTCCCAGGACCTGGCCAATGGGTTGCAGCTTCCCTATGTACACACCTGGTTACTAGTACATCCTCCTTCATAGTTTTCATATAAATAATTTTAAATTAGATAAAAACCTTACAAATACTCAACCACTACATGTGTTAGGTATATTTTGCATGAAAGATTGACTGATTTTCTCCTTGGCTATACTACATCTGGGAGGAAAATATTCAGTACCACTGTACAGCTTCTGATTGGCTAGGCACACTTGGATGGTACTGTGCGCGCTGCCTGGCTACTTCATATTACTCATTTCCTTGCAAAAAAATAATAATCTAAATATTTTGTTATGAGTGACCTCTGTGTCTTTAAGTGGGAATTTACATCTTATATTATAGAATTTATTGCCATTTTAATAGATGGTATGAAATGTGACCCACAGTAACTGTGACAATCAGATTATCAGCTTTTCAGGATAATGCTGCTGAAAATACCTCATTTTTGGTTCAATTCCAGACTTTTATAAAAGGAAAAAATGATAAATAATACAAAAAGCACCTTCTCTGATAAACACACAAAATTAGCACTATCAATAATCGCTCCACAACTATCTTAGTATTATTAGGATTAAAGGATTATTTACCCCCTTCCTGAGATTTATGACCAGTTTATTGTCAGTGGTTTTAGAACAAGGGTTTCTGTATTGTCCTAAATATTAACCTTTACTATGACTTAAATACAGATAACAGCACACGCTTGGTGGATAGGTAAACATTATACATTATTGCAAGTTTTCTGTCATAAAATACAATCATTGATAATATTCAATTGAAAAAGTGCTTGTTACGTACAGATTTAAAATGATAGAATATCGGAAACCTCCACCTTTAAGTTATTACATTTAATATACAGTAACAGGCCAAGATGTCAAGTATCAGAAATAATTCTAAATCTGAGTTGGAGCCACTGGGCCATTACTACTAAAATTCTGTTGCCTAACTTTTTAGTTATACATAGATTTCTATACATAATCCATAATATGGCTCCTACAAATAGTTTGGTTACAGATAAATGTGTCAATCCCTAAATAAATCTCTGCAAATAAACTGAATATTAAAAGTTGCAAAAAGATAGTAACTATATAATTTTAAACCATGGGGTTGACAAATGTATCTGAAACGTACAAGACAGACAGTTTTAGGAGCCACACTATTGATTTAATATATAGAAATATATGCATAATGCCTAAAAATTTAGGAGCCAGCAGTATTGGCTCCTGGGATTTGTCAAGCGTTGCATTACCCTATCTGGGTTCTGACAACTTGCTAACTATATTCCTGTTGACTGAAAAACGTATTTCAGAATAATACATGTAGATATCGAGCCCCTTACCTTGCAAAAATGCAGCGGTGGTAGGGGGTCCCACTGATAATTAGTCGCAATATCCTCAGAGACTAGGAGACGTTAGTGCAGATCCAGACTATTACTGAGCAACAACAGAGGGTCTACAGACCTAGACTTAAATATATCTTTCCCCCTTCTTGCTGGGTGCAGTGACCATAAAGCCACTCCCAGGGTGTCAGTGCTTTAAACAATAGATGACATCCCCAGAAACCTTTCAATTGAACAATACTAAATTGAAAAAGCAGATTCTGCTTTTGCTGGACAATTATCCCACTGATCCAATACATCTTCAGTAAAACAGCGCATCCATAAATTAATAGAGCAAAAATGAGTTAATAATAATATAAATTTGTCAACCCATGGCTTAAAGCTATATGAAGCATTCGCAAAACATAATACAAGTTAGTAGCCAGAAGCAACATGTATCTGTTGGTCCCTGACATCTGGGACCTGTCCAGCCATGATGATCGGAAAAATCAATAATTGTTCTGGTCTGCCCATTCTATCTACCTAAGCATGGCGTAATTTAGCCTCAGGAAAACCTTATAAATATCCCAGGCATGCTTAAATTCCTTAACTGTTTTTGACCCTACAACTTCCAATGGAAGACTGTTCCACTTATCCATTAACCTTTCTGTAAAGTACTACTTTCTTATATTCCAAATTCAAATCATGACCTCTTGTTCTTACATTCCTCTTTTTCTCAAATACACTTGCCTCTTGATCTATAGCAACATAGATTATAATATATGAGGGTACGTGCCACTCACTGATTAAATACAGCACAGACACATCCTTGACAAGATATGGATTATACTTATTATTTAAATTCATAATAACAATTTTTATAGCAATTGGATAATACCTGGGCAGATGGTATAGTATGTACCTATATTCTTCATGGAGTAGGATAAGTAACCTAGAATTTAGAGATATCTAATTGGAGTAAAATGTTTTATTTTAGTCAGTTTAGACCTTTGTTTTAATGTCTTGTTAAGCCGCCAAGTCAATGATTTATAAATGTTTAATAATGTCCATTATTGGCTGAATCCACAGGAAGACTAATATAAATCTCTATATTCTAGAGGTACCATCTGCCGGGGCAGCCTGAGCACATGACACGGCTATACCCACATCATATGGTGCCAGCAGCCAGAGTACAAAGAAGGGTCTCATCTCCACACGCTCCCCTCACTATCTCCTGTGGAGCTCCTCACACCACAGACAGCTTGTGCTGGGGCCTGTTGAGTCCTCATTAACTCAAACCACAGAAGTCTCCAGAGAGACGATCAGACTTCCAAAATACGTTAACTCTCCTAACAGACATTTAGGAAGAGAACAAGAACGTGCTCTAAAACAGACAGCTACAAAAGGATTAAGACACTTGTATATCTCCAAGTAAAGCTATTGCCTAAATCACAAGAGATGATGGCTTTAGAATGAAGTAAAGTGGCTTTGAGATTTAACCTCCCTTTAAAAATCATTGATAATTGATATAATTAATGTAAATACAATACCGTTATGTAGCAGGCGACTTCTTGTCAGATACTGATCAGGATGCTGGTAGATATTGTGTTACATAGATAAAGGTAAAAGATGAATATTCTCATCCTCTGCTATGTAGCAATATATACATGGAGCGTATACATAGTCATCGTGTGTATATTTGTAGCACTAAATAATCCAGTTCTTTGTCTTAGTACTATAGATAAAATAACAGATACTCACAAGGGGACTGCCTTGGATATTTAGAGTAGGGACTCTTCCCTAATGTTCAATAATGTAGGCAGTCCCACTGTCTTATGGATCTGTGACTGGCTGCCAAGAAATGGGTGGTCTCCTTGAAGCCACATGGATGTCCATGTAAGGTTTAGCTATCCAAATAAAAATACAGAGGGTCATGGAAATATATACATTTACTGAAGAAAAAAAATAATAAAGCTGTAAACATGTATTGGCAAACAACAAACATAGAATGGATTCCTTAGGAGCCATAAATGGTGAACTCTTTAAAAGGAGGCAAAATATTTTAGGAACTGAATTACAGCGTTTCTAGAATTATAAATAGATCCTCTCCTATGGACATAGTCCATTTATATAATGTGCATTTACAAGAGCATGCTAGAAATATGCAATGTATTCCTGCATACAACATGTGCAACAAAATGATGACTTCCTTCTGTCAAGCCATAACTGATGGAACTGTATCAGCTGAGTTATGGAGGAAGATGGCAAAATCACTGCATTCCTTTTATACTGCCAATCAAAGTTGGTAAGTTTTTGACAGTACTGCAATGCTGCATTTCCAGTATGTTTTTTTTCTTCCTTTTGTAAGCACTGTTGTTCATTCAGAAACGCTCTAGCTGACCAATCTCCAAATGCTGTGTTTTAGGAAAAAAGCTACTAGGGCAAATCTACCAATAACTAATTTGTAATTGGTTTATTAAGTTCTTCTTCTGAGAAGTCTGTAACTCATGTAGAACACAAGTACCCTGAGTGCAGAATCCCTTCCCCAGTTACAAGAGGGTCTGCTTTCTGTCATCATCAAATGCCAGCTCTATGTCTGCAATATGAATCTGTCATCCTGCAGTGATTAATGGCACCCAAGCACAGGCTGCTAAACTGACACAGCAAAGGCACAGAGAGGCCACGCTTGCGCCGCACAGGCACAGAGAGGCCACGCTTGCGCCGCACAGGCACAGAGAGGCCACGCTTGCGCCGCACAGGCACAGAGAGGCCACGCTTGCGCCGCACAGGCACAGAGAGGCCACGCTTGCGCCGCACAGGCACAGAGAGGCCACGCTTGCGCTGCACAGGCACAGAGAGGCCACGCTTGCGCTGCACAGGCACAGAGAGGCCACGCTTGTACTGCACAGGCACAGAGAGGTGCATTCTTCAATTCTAGACTCCCCCTGTCCTTGTGTGCTGCTCACAGACTGGACTTTGCCAGAAAATCTTGGCTAAGCAGATAAATGAGACCAATGAGATTTGGCAGGGAGTAGGGCCAAATACATCCATACAGCAAAAACAGTGACATTGTGGCCCTTGTGGGGTGGTCCAGAAACGAAGACAATGGCTCCACACTGTACCATTGCATCTCATTTGGGGCTTAGTGTTTATGGTAACCCTTCTGGTACCAGATGAGAGTGCTCTGCAAGATGCTATACCACTCAAGCAACAGAAGGGTTAAATAAGAAATGTTCAAGAAACTAGAATTGTAGCCACTCTGCCAATATTTACATATTGGGTTAATATGTTATAAAAAAGATAAACCTTTTTTGGCTGATGACATTAGTAAGCACACTACAGTTGTTTTCTGCTAAATCCTACTAAGTCAGGTAAGTGTTGACCTCCTAGAATTCTGCAAAAGCAGAGATTATGTGACATAAATGTAAATTAATAAAATCAATGGGAATTTTGGAGGTCACAAAAGGAGAAACTATTTTAGAAGGTGACCCTAAGACACACTTAAACTCTTCTCTAGTGTGCTTAACATTAAACTCACATTATAGATGAATCACAACCCTATTGTCAGAGAGCACTTAGTGGTACCTTTTAGTTTACCAACAAACAATCTTAAATTCACACATGTAATGATAGAAATCTAGTTTGACTGGACTGGCTTGGAGAGGTCTAAAGAGTTGGGACCTGGAAGAGGAGAGGAGAGGTGACCTGTAATTTGTGATCTTTATAGAAGGTGCTGAATCAGTCCTTACACATCAAAACACAGAATGTGTTAAACTACAGAAAAATAGATATCACTACCTACAAATGAGGTCAAATACTGTGTGTGTGTGTGTGTGTGTGAAATATATATATATATATATATATATATATACACACATACATGTGCATTTCAAAACAGTCCGGCTTGAGCCAAGGTACAAAATAATCTATAGAATACACACAGCTCGTGTATGTTGGTCTCTAGTAATTAGAAAAATATATGTTTTACTAGTACAATAAGTGAGAGACTCAAATTCTATCTTAGGGGACGTGCATCTAATTTTCCACATAGGATATAGACATTGAAGTCTTCCCTGAAGCACATTGCAAAACCTTTGTTGCTTAGTGAATCCCTTCACACTATTAAAATGTCTTTTTCTTACTGTATTTAGAGAAATTAACCTATTAGATAGGTAAGGGTCATAATTCAATTACTTAATTAAGTTTATCTTTGGGGGTGTTCTAACACCTGGGTATCATTGCTTTATGTTTGTTTGTTTTATTTTCACTTTCCAGGCAAGAACTTAAAAAGAACCAGACCAATTTACACACCCCACCCACTGGTCCATCCATCACACTTGTAGCCCTGGACCCCCCCTGCTCCGAGTCCTGATCTCAATCACACACAGGGTGAGGGTGGGGGGAGGCAGCATTGAGGGAATTTGAAAATCTCACTTCTGCTAAGAATTATGAACAAAAAGGACATGGAGATTTCACACACACATCTTTTACTAATGGGATATGGCTGTGTGACCACCTATCTACTAATGAAAGCCATCTTTACAAGCTCTTGCTTCACATAATCTGCACAGAAAGGCATTTTTGCTCAGAATGTCAGTCCGACAGTCCAAAAGTATCTAAATGGCAGAGAAAATGGATTAATGTTTACTAAAACAAGGCCTAGACTCCCAGAACACCCATACTCAATTTTTATTTTTGGCAATTTTACTTATATTTATACATACGTGTTCATTATTCAAGAAAAGGAAACATTATAGAGATTAGATGGCTCCTCTCTAATCAGACTGGTTCTAAAGGAGATCAAATATTGATTATCAATAATCTTTAACAACTAGACACTGGCTCAGTAAGTGTGTATATATATATATATATATATATATATATATATATATATATATACACACACACACAATCTGGAACACAAAGTAAGATGGGTTTGTTCTGTTCCAGATCATGGGCAAAATGTACAAGAAGCAGTTATCACTTATGGATACCAGAGCAAGATGCCATAATCAAAAACTACTACTGAATGCACAGCATCATGTTCATAGTATAAAACCATATAACTTTTGTTGTTTCTTTCTTTAAATAATGTAAAAAGGGGGAGTTAGCAAATATATAGAACACTCAGGTCTATTTTTCTAGGAGATACTCAGGATGCCTCCATAGAGATCCATTATACTATTCAGGAAATAAACTAAAATATTATGAGACTGAGATCACTGGAGTTTTCTTCCCCTGAAATGTTGTTATTAAAAATTGGTTCTGACCTGACCATTTTATTACGGGATTCAATTTAATGTATTTATTAAATGATCCATCACATTTATTATTGTATCCATTGCCATAACCTTTCAAAGATATTTCTGCAAAATAACTGCAATCATACAATTTACTAAACACATGTCCAGTGCACAAATGAAATTTGTATGCTACAGTGTTAAACACACCAGAAAGTATACAAATAAAATCACTATACTGACACTTCAGGTGAGGATTTCACCACTTGGATAAATTTGTTATCTAAATTAAAGAATACGTGTTAAGAAAGGAAGTGGGGAGGGATTATTGTAACAATCTCTTTGTAGGAACCAAATGGTAGCTAATGACTGAGATGGAAAATATTGTATGATTAATGAAATTAAGCTTATATTCAATTAGGTTTCATTTAATTAAGAACTGTTGAGTGTAAATATTTATTCCCCTCACAGACTGGTGAATAGTGCATTATTTCTGTGTTTACAGGTTTAGCACAACAAAAGGTACATAGTAACAAAGGGAGATTCCCACCCTTATTGTTCAATGACCCTTAATTGAGCTGGAGGCAGGGACACATTCAATAAAGTCACTAGAGCCTATACAATTTACAACCACATGCACACACTCTTATATACAGAGAATGTCTTTATTTTAAAAAAAAAACTGACACCCAATCACAACTCATTTTGGGATTTCAACCAGCTTGTTGTACCCACCCCCACTTGGGGACAAATTCTCCTTCAGCTTGTCTAATTTCCCCATTGAGAAACATGGAGGCCGTTGACCATTGGATTCAGTGCGGCCCTGGACTAGGGAGATGATTATTTGAGATTTGAATAAATCTGTCTTCAAACTGAAGACAACATGTATAAGATCAATAGCTTTAACATCATTTAAGTGTTCTGTAGATATATCTACCCATCTAACTTCCTAGACGTTTTCTATGTAATGGCTAACAAATAAAATAGCCTTTTTCCCAGCAAATTTGCCTATGTGGAGAAAAGAAAAAAAGAATGACGCCATACTTTTGGAAAGTTTCTACCACATTCCCCACTAGAAGCCCCCTTTATTTGAGGGCATCTCTATTAAATCCTCTTTTCACTACTTCTCCAAGTCAGTTTCTATAGCAAGAATTCCAATTATAAGCACATCCCTTTCATTAAAACAACACCTTACAACTGGTTTCTTTCTAGAAGAGCCATCCTTAATGTCCTTTCAAACTCAAATGTAAAAGAGTTTAACCCTCAATTCCCCCAAACTTGTTAAATCCCTGGAAGGCAGAGCGGTTTCGTTGACCGGCTTTATTCGTGCCTTCAAATCCCCTATAGAATTTCTTATTTTCCTTCCAAGAAGACTTGGCCTCCTCCCTCAACAACCAACCACACACACACACATTATTTCTAAAGCTTCAGAAACATCAGAAAAGTAGACCTAATCTGCATTTTAATTGGCATTCCATGGAGGGAGGGAGGAAGGTGCCTCATCTCAATGACTACTTGAGTATCAAGAAGCTTTTTGAATCCTCATTAAAAGCTACAATAGAACCGTAAGCAACTCCAAGCATTACATAGACTTTAGTATCCAGGCTACACAGAGCAGTAGTGTATACAATCAAGTGTAAATTCACCACTAAAAACAATACCTCCAAGGTTCACCAGTTGGTGCATGCAGATCACTCGTCCTCCTCATGTTATAATTGAGATATGCACATATGACAGTGGGACCTATTTGATCTTGCAATCCATTATCTCCCATCATTGACTGGCCCACAAAAAAGGATTGCAGCTTGTGGGAAACTAATGATCATTTTGTAGTTTATTTTTTGTACATTTTTTAAAACGAATACAGCCCTAATTATAAAATTGATCCGTATTGCGGTTTTAGATTAAATAGTGAATTAGCTCTTGTTTCCCACTAAAACAAAAAACAAACAAGAATATTCACATTGAAAAACTTTTACTAGCTGTTGTAAAGTTATAGTAACAACAAAGCAATGTTTTGTAATAACTCAACTACATGACGCAATTCCTATCAGATTGGCTGTTTACAGCAGAAAATTTGGGTCCCCCCCCCCCCTAAACTTACATTTACATGCAGAAATATTTAACTGTTTCGCAGCCGGAGTCACATAGCATAAATCTAGAGAGGGATCGGACACATGAGCCCCTTTGTTGTATTAAAACTAAAGTGCATTACAGGCCCCCTGAAAGTAAATTAGTTTAGACTGCACATGATTGTCTTACATTCCTAACAGGCTCCAGTGATGAGTGAAACTCTCTCTCCTGCTCACTCACCCCCAGACTCTAAATCTCTTGTCACTGGAGTGAGGCTTGTTTAACCCCTCCAATACTGGGTGATGCTTCAAATAAGTTAGGAATAAAATATGTATCTTCAATTGTCTCTAAAATCACTATACTGATGGACTACTAAATGCAATATTCCTTGCTACAATAGGACATAATGTATGGAAATGGATTGCAATGTCATGAAACACTCAAGAAAGGCTGCCCTAACTGGATCTGCTCCTTTTGGTGAAACTCATTGCCATATATTAGAAAATCCACACACATGGGAGAGGAGCTAATGCATTACATTTCAATGACAATAGCCAAACACAGGCTTGTTTTCTATTGTTCCATGAGCACTTTGCAAGTAACTTACACCACCCATGTGCAAAAAGACAATCACAAATCCAGGTAAAGTCACAATGTAGCTGAGATACACCCTGCAGTGTCACACTGCCCAGGGCTCATGTAGTGACTATATATATATATATATATATATATATATATATATATATATATATATATATATATATACATATACACACACACATCTGCAAATGTATACCACAAAAGGGTAAACAACAGATCTAAGCAGATCAGTGTGTTAACAAAAAACAGACTTTTCCAGAATAGTTCTCTGCTGCAATCTCAGCCTGATCTGGTTTGCCTGAATTATTTTTTTTTATGAAATCCAAATAGGCAAAGAAAAAAATACCATTGGATCTGCTTAACCATTACTTGACTGTACCTGCAACAAACAACTCAACACATCCTAAGAAATTACGTTTTGTTTTAAATGGAGATGTAAAAGTAAGGACTTATCTGCAAAAAACAAGTTAAGACTACCTAAAAAAAAATAGTTATTCTGATTTTTTTTTAATTATACAAACATGTGCAGATGTATGCATGGATGTGCTTAACCCATTAATGCAAAGTAAGGAGTTATGTGCAGCAAATAATTTTGCAAAAGGTTATCAATGAATGGCCACAGCTGGGGTTAAATGGAGAAGTATAAACTTGCATGAATTACCTGGAGAGTGTGGTGTAAAAGGATCTCCCTGTCCTGCAGCAGGCGTGTGCCTGGCAAGGCTAAGCAGTCAGCTCTGTGCAGCTCCCAAGGGGCAGGTTCCCAGTCCAGGCAAAGTGAACAAGTGACTCCTGTGTCAGCACCTCCAGGATGGGCACAGAGATCCAGTAAATCCTCATAGACCCAGTAAGCAGCAGTGAGTGAGGTTCAAAAGAGGGGGAAACAACCAGAGCCCCCCATCCCTGCTGAATGAGTGAGGTCAGCACAAGTTTTTGTGTTCTCTCTCTCTCTTTTTTTTTCCTGGGAGAAAATGCACAAAATAATAATATATCTTTAAGTACAAATCCAAAACTGCAGATATTCCAAAAGGCTCTGTCCAAACATTCCAAACTCAGTGGGAAAAATAAAAAATATTCATAGTTATAGACAAAAAAAAGTTCCCCAAGTGAGCAGAGGTGAGATGCAAGCAGTGCAGATCCTGTAAGAGCAATGGGAAGTGTATGTGAGTCTCCCTCCCCCATCTGCCTTGATGCCCACTCCCTACCCCTTCCTCCTCCCAGGGTCACTCCCTCCTGTCTGAAACCTGACCTACTATTCCTCCCCTCATCCAATCCCATCTTCTCCTCCATGGCCTCCACAAGCAAAGTCTTTTCTTTCCATCCCTCCCATCTTAATTCCCTCCTTCTTTTTCTCTCTGTTCCAGATTTTGGCACACATAACTGCCTAAGAGGGATGGTTTGTTTGTATTGGAATTACTATGCTATGTGCACTCTCTCTCTGCTTTTCTCTCTCTTTTTCCATCTCTCTCACTCCTTATTTCTTCTTTCCCCTCTGTCTATAAGTGCAACTTTAGACATTGCAGGTAACTGGTGATGTCAACCAATCTATGATGTCATCACTGTCAAGTATGACTGTAAATTATACTAGATTAGTGCAAAAAATCTGTAAAAATGTTTTAGTTGGCTATAAGGTAATGGAGAACTCACCTACTGTATTTCACTTCAATGTGAAGCCAAAGTTACCATTGACTGAAAGAATCTTCTGTAATCTGAAAATGTTTTGGGAACAAAATAGTAAAAATTAATACAAACTTAAGATATAAGAAATAACTAATTGGTCCTTCTATGGATTCCCTGGTGGTCCAGTGGTTAGGATTTGTTGCTTTCTCTACTGTGACCTGGGTTTAATACTAGTCAGGGAACCAAGACGTTACACCACCATGCAGGGTTGGGCTTGGACAATACTTGGATGGGAGACTACCTAGGAATACCATGAGCTGTATGCAGTGGCCCACTGGAGAAGGAACTGGCAACCCACTCCAGTATTTCTCTGATGAATAACAAGTGGATCAGCATGGTGTGGTACATGAGATCACAGAGAGTTGGACACGACTGAATAACACAAACCCACACTCTTGATTGTTACATCTAGTCTGACCACTTTATCTACCTACAAAGCTTTGGTGTAATAGGATCAGTTGCGTAGCTACTGCTGGTGCACTGGGTGCAAAGCACCGGGGACCACAACAGGGTAGGGGGCCCTGTGCTACTGGTAGTAAATGAGAATCTTAATATATTGAAGATGGGAGAGAATTGCTTTATAGAATGGGGACCTGATCATCGTCAGGGTGATTTGATCATCTACATATATATTTTGTCACTTTTATTGTCGATGGAGAAACGGCCCCCCCAAATTATTTTGCACTGGAACCCTCTATTCACTAGCTCCGCCACTGCTTAGGATAGCCATAACCATACGCATGTTTGAAATCCTTTGCCATATTGGCCACTTCCATTGGAAGGCTATTCCTCTTATCTACTACCCTTGTCAAATAATAATTACTCCTAAATCTTCCATCCTTAACCTTCAAATGATGCCGTCTATCACATATATTAGTTGTCATACGGCGAGTTGTCGTCACGCAATGTTAAAAATTGCAAGCCTCGTGAAGCGGCCTTCCTCTCGAGGTCCCGCACGACTTAGGCTGCAATAAGCGCCGAAGCCAAAGGCGCTCATTGCAGGGCTCGCTCGCAAGACTTTACAAATGACAGGGGCTGCAATGAGCGACAAAGGTGCTCAGCGTGGGGCTCCCCGATGAGCGCCAAGGGTGCTTAGCGGGGGTAGAACCTCACATTGTGTGGCAAACAGCATTGCCAGGCTTCAAATTGTATTGCCATCATTTTTGACGGCCAATTCCCTAGTTTATTATATTCCTATACAATCCCCATGTTTCCTTCGGATCATTCAAAGTGAGTTTTGCCAAAACTAGATGGGTAAAGGGATAGGTTCAATTATCAGACAGATCCACTTCAAACTGAAGCCAGATGTTTATGAGATATCATTTTAAATAAACATTACAACACTGTATGAGTTATATTTGTGCTTCTGGAAAGTTATAGAAGTGGGACTGAATCTTCACAAACATTAACAAGCGTGAAGAATTTTTTTTAAGGAGGCACCCCCTCCCTAAATAGCTACCATTTAACAAAAAACAATTGCTACTAGAAATGACGCAACATACAATCTTGTGCAATATCATTGTCTTCATTGCCAGTTGGACACAAGGCAAGGAATGAGAGGAACCATTGTTCACAGGCAGTATTGCACCTAGTTATGTTTTACTATTTCAGGACTAATCCTAAAATATCCTGCACTACCACGGAACCTCGTCTCTTTAAAGCCTGACAAATTGGATAATGTCCTTAAAATAATTATCACTGATATATGTAATTTTGCTTCCAAGGACATCTAGAGAGAAACACCTAATGGTAAATAATAACCAACAAGCGACTCAAATATTACTTTTTTTTTCTAAAACAATCCTCTTATTTACTACTCTTATTATAAAAAAATATTGTACCAAGGCTATGGTTCGGGTAAGAATAGGTGCAAGGCTTAACATTGAATGCAGACACAGAGTGCAGAAATGGGCAACAAACATGAATTGTTACACATAACTGATCAAATCTCCTTAATTTCTTATAGAAGCGTTTTGGAAGTTTTGTAAATATGCCCACTCATTAGCAAAACTTGTCATTGAGTAGGCATTGCCCCCTTATGTGCTCCCTCATCATCACTAACGATGTACATAGTACCTCAGCCTGATTGGCTGGGTACAATTGTAAACAATTTCCCTTTCCCCTCTCTATATCTCAAATCATATGTTTATGTGTCTAAATATATATATATATATATATATATAAATACATATGTATATATATATATATATATATATATATATATATATATATACAAACATATGCAAATATATATATATTTATATATAGTATATTATGTTACACAGCCTCAAGAAAACTTACAGACAGAAATATTACTGCACTAGTAACTTGCCCTTCATAAATTACGGTATAATAGAATGTTATCTTGAATTGTCTGTGCTGTGGTGTCTCTCTCTGTGCTGTCTCTCTGTGTGTGCTATGTGGCAAGTATGCTTTCTCTCTGCTGTCTGTCTCTGTGCGCGCTCTCTCTCTCTCTCTGTGTGCTCTCTTTATGCGCTCTCTCTCTCTTGCCCTCAGTGTGCTCTATGTCTGTGTGTGTCTCTCTCTTTCTATCTATCTGTCCTGTGTGTATCTGTCTCTTTCTGTCCTGTGTGTATCTGTCTCTCTCTGTCCTGTCCTGTATGTGTCTCTCTCTCCTGTCTCTCTTTCTGTCTTGTCTCTCTTGGCGCCGTCTCTCGTGGTACTGTGTTACCCAACACTGAGTAATGGTGGCGGTGACTTGCTTGCATACCCAACTTTAGAAGAAATGTGACGCCTGCGCAGAAGACACTGCTAAATATTGTAGGTGACAGAGACATTTCTGTGCATATACATACATCTTTCAGTGTACTGCACTGCATCTTCAGGCAGCCTGCTGCCCCCTGAAGCTTGCTGCCCTAGTCCTGGGTGGGCCTAGGCAGAAACATTCCCCTTAACATTATATATAGTGAAGCTGCAATAGGACATGTAACTGTACTAAACCTCAGCTTATTCATCTTCCATGTAAAAAATATGTTGGAATATTTTGCTCCTTCAAATGCAATCAAGAAAATGTGTTTAATACGGTGTCCATTTAAAGGGTAATGTTAATAATTATAATATAGATGTAAAAATGTATTCACAGTGATATATTTATACTAATAATAATAATTTTGCCTTATAGTTTTGTTTATAAAAGCCAAAATAACAGCCTGTTCAGCATGTATTGACATCTAGGGACACATCGGCCCTGCAGGTTTCTCAGTAATAAACAGGCTTCAGTGTCATAAATGAAAAAAAATGGAAATAATTATTCTATTTGGAAAAGAACATTTAGAACTACGGACTAAACAGAGTATTGTAATAATAAACAGAGCCAGGAAGTGAAGCTGTGAGGAGACATTTAGGGAGCACTCAATACTACCATGGAGAGAAGCCACAGGTATAGATTATTTATTCTGGGACAGAACCAAAACAGACCACAGACACAACATGAGCCCCTCTCACAGCACATTTATTTGCTTTTTGGAAACTGACAGCAGGTCTTTCTTGCTCTCATTGTCTCCTCAGGGCCTACACATTATCTAGTTGTGTTCACCATTCACTTCTCTAATATATCCACTAGCCATTATTTATAATTATCGTTTATTTGTAACGCGCCAACATATTCCCAATCGGCTAAGAAACTGACAGAACCCCAAAATTACTCCTCCCCTACAAAATGGCTGCCCAGGATCAAAACCATTACCATGATCCCAAAATGGCTGCCAGTACAGGAAAATTTAGCCCAGAGAGAAAACTTGTTACAACACAAAATGAAAACCCCGTTTTCTATGGAAAACATTTTGAAAAGCACTGCTAATGTATTTGATCAGATAAAATGTAAATACAAATTATACATAGTTATATAAAAGATGTCATGGCCTGTACACATTATCCAGTTGTGTCCATTAGTTAATTTGATTTGTTTAATTAATTTTATTTACTTCTCTACTATATCACGCTAGCTATTATTCATTTCCTATAGTAGTGTTTCCCAATCAGCGAAACTGACAGAACACGAAAATGTATCCTTCCCCACAAAATCTCTGCCTAGGAGCAAGACTGATTGCCATGATCCCAAAATGGCCGCCAGTACAGTAAAATTTACCTCAGAGAGAAAACAAAATAAGACCCAGTTTTCCACAGAACACAATTTGAAAACCACTGTGCTAATGTATTTGTTCAAATAAAGCATAAATAATACATAGTTATATAGAAGATATGAGTGAAAATACACACATTACATTATTTGGAATGTTTTCAACTTTTCTCACATGAGTTAGTTACAGATATTCACTTTTTCTTTGATATATAAAGGATGCAAACAAGATTCGGTAACAAAAGCCTGTTCTGGGGGTTATTCATTTATAGTCTTATCTCATCCTGATGTTGTTTGTCACCCCCCCCCCCCCCCCCAAACAAATTAAGAGTAGCCATAAGGGTTCACAATCTTAATGACTCAGCCCTCTTTTATTTCTAATTCCCTACAATAGCACTGTTTTAGCACTGCAAATCTCTTTTTCCACTTAAATCCCTGTTTAGCACTGTAAAATTCGCCATAGCGCTGTTTGAGCTCTATGGCGATAAAATGCACAGATTAGCTCTTTTTCACATAGCGCTCCTGCATGCATGTGGCGTGCTAAATGGGGTATTTATGTACTTTTTAACAGCTTCCGAAAAACTGTTTTTTTTTCACTAAATTCCCCATACCCAAAACAACATTTTTTAATACATTTAAGACACAATTTTAAAAAAATACACAGTTTAAATTCAGGCAGTATGAATAGACTATTTATGTAGGGTAATTGAAAGGAATTTATATCAACACTACTCTATGCATTTTAGATGACAACATTTAATTGATACAAAACAAGTCTAAGGTCGTTAATAAATGATATTTTGTCCACATAACTCAGCCTGGCCATGACATATCATGCAGTTCTGTCTCCACATACAGATTCCACTCACAGCTGATGCCATGTAAACCAGCAGCTGCTTCTGATTGGATGCCAGCCTTCTGAACATATTTGGATATGTCATAGTGGGTTGTCCAAAATACAATTTATCTAAATTATTCATTTATTTATCATTACATAGACAAGATTATAATTAATGAATAATTATATTTTTCCTTCAATTTTCAGCATTCTACGTTCATCCAGAAAATGAGAGGAACTGCTTCACGGCATGTATGTGGTACTTCTACACCCTTCTTCATGAAGAACTAGCAGGGCCCCTTCACAGCAGTTAATCTTTTTAATTATCTCACTATTTCTTGCAAGGAAACATGTAAAAGACTGTTTATAATATAACTTACTAATGGAAAACTAAACAAGGAGACAGTGCAGATGTATTCAGAAAAGTGAATATTATTTTATATAATATAGAGAGTACTGATCCTGGTAAAAGATTAACACAAATGCAGTTTTTTCCCCCCAATAAATTTCCAGATAAAGCTGACAATTAAGAGTGATGTCATTGGCCCTGAATTCCCAGCACAGTATGAATGCTCTTCATTTGCATGCGAATGCGAAGCTTGGTTGTTTATTCCCAAAACATGGCCTGTTCAGGAGAGACCTGGGGCTAGACTTGAACCCCCCTCACTTAAACGCAGCAGTAAAAACAGCTCAAGTGATTTATATGTGAAACCCAAGGAAGAAACAAACTGCAAGTGTTTAGTGATATATATATATATATATATATATATATATATATATATATATATATATATATATATATATATTTGTGTATATATAGATATATTATTAAATATTAAGTGAATCGTTTTTTTTCTAGGCAGTTTACTTAATGGGCTACTGCACTTCAAGAAAAAAAATTGCATGATTGTGAGGTATGTAACAAACCATTTTAAAGAAAATGATACCATATGAAAGCGCTAAATGTAGAAGATGCCATCTTGTTATATTGAGGCCTGTGGGGTGCATTTGTCTTGATCTATCAGTGGTGGAATGGGTGGAGGGGGAAGGTAGATTTCTTAAATATTTATATTTTTTTAGAATTTGAGAACTGCCCCTTTCATTCCCCGGCACATGCTCAGAAGAGCCAGCTTGCAACACTAACACACACAACCATCATCAAACTATAATGGATGGATCCAGAGGCCAGCAAAGGTTTCAACAATTATCTTTCTAATTAAAAGCTATCTTTATGAAATGTCCTTGCTTAACTACGCTCTTAATGAAAATAGATGTTTTCGATGTACAGTAGAATCCCGGTTATCCGGCACCCAACTAACCGGGACTCTCAAGCAACCGGCACCGGCATCAATTCCCCGTTTTCAAAAAACTCCTGCTAAACCAGCATAACCAGCACTATCCGGAGTTCGAGAAATGGCCCAGTTTAGGTGCTAATGCCTTTTTAAAAGCATTTTGAGGGATTTGGGGGTGTTTAAGGGTCGTTTTGACCCTTAAATTCTGGGACTCCTGATTAACCGGCAACTACAGCTATCCGGCATTAGGGAGTTCCCGTGGGTGCCGGATAACAGGGGTTTTTCTCTATTACCATTTATATGCAATTATGCTGCAGTTGAAGTTACCATTTTAGTTTCTACTAATCTCCTTCCTTAGGTGAGAGCAGACTATGGATGCACAGTAAGCATCTAGACAATGGAATTGTGGTAGCTATTTCTATTAAATGTTGTTTTCATTAAGTCTATACTGTGGGCAGCAATCACAATGATTCAGTCACATTCCCAAAAAGGAGAAATGTTGCAAACAAATTTGCTTTTCATTGGAAAGCAGTGGTGTTAAGTTTCGAAACATTTTAATAGAATCAGAGGAAACTCTGCATTCAAGGTCCAATCACACCTATAAAAGGAGATCAGCAAAAACAGAAATGGTGGCTCCCACTGAAACATTATTGCATATAATAGTTATTAATTAACTTTTTAAAACAACTTCACTTTTAGCTAATCATTTTTGCTTCCTAAAAATGTTTACCCGTTACCAGGTGTAGTTCTTCAAAAGAAGTAGATCTTTAATGAACCCGGCACAAAGTTTATTTGCAGTGCATGTAATAGCAAAGAGACCAATTTGATCTATATAACTAATTAAAGTTGTATACCTAATTAAAGCTGTAACGTCTCCCCACTAAGTGACGTCCATTTGCTAAAAGTAAATAATCTCTAATTATCACACTTTAGAGTATTTAATTAGACTGTAACCTCGTAACTAGAGTGTAAGCTCTTGGAAGGAGGTGTGAACTTTCACACTGTCTATTTTTCAGTGTTAATTTCTTATTTGCATTGTGTATTTTAGGTTCTTATTTTGGTCTTAAAGTCCCACACACAACAGTTAATTTGCATGAATAATGAATTTCTTATATACACAATACATTTTGGTATTGACATCAATGCTCTAGTCACTACCACCCATCTGTATTTGTCGTATATTAGGGTGACAGGTATGAAAATGCATGTTTTATACCTTTTAAAAAAGTTTTTATTTTGCATTAAAAATAGAAAACATTCTCACACTCTATCACTTTAATTCAAGTTTTCTGCACTATAGATTACTCAGTTCTTACATTTTTTTCCCCAGAAATTGAAAATGTGTTTTTTAAATTCGATTTATAGTGGCCTTTTATATGGTCACTGTAGTTCAGGAAAAGCTGCACATTTGCAGCTGTGGAAAATATGAGCATAACAGTATTTTTAGAGAAAATCTTTTGCAGACTCTGCTTATGTTATTTTATACTGCTTATTAAACCTGTCCCCTTCTGGATCACTAGCTAGTCGGGGTGAAGGGACTTGTGTACCTCAATAAAGCTGTGAGCTATACCATGTAAGGTCATCCAGGATGGATAGGTCACAGCAGAGAGGTCACATAAATTGTGGTCCAGAGGAGAAGGAATTGGCAACCTACTTCACTATCTTGGCCAAGAAAACCATATGGATAAGCAGAATCACAGACAGATATGCCAAGGTGCTGTGGTTCATATGGTCACCGAGAGTCAGTCATGACTGAAGTACTGAACAACAACAAGGTTAAAAGTGTAGTTAAACCTATTTGAATCTGCCTATTTAATTGTATCATCAAGTGACTATCAGTAGTGCAGACTTTCAAAATAACTAAATAGAGATAATATCTGAATCCAAAGCTCCTCTAATTCCCCCCAGGTATCGAATTATTTTTGGAACAAAAGAAAATGTCTGTCTGCATTAGAGCAAAATTGAATAAAAAATAAATGTATTTATTTATTATTGTAATGAAAAAGAAATACAAATAAATAACATCTATTTGTAGATATACATACATATATTAATGTTGTTATTCTGTTATATAATTTTACATTGCATTAAATTTCTATGTTTTTCTCATTCTTAATTTTTTATATGTCAGTTAAATATCTTACATATTATAATACAGTGAAAAAAACAAAATAATTATTTTAAAAAAATGGAGGGGTAAGAAAAAGTAGGAGAGATAATTTAAGAAATTATTTTGTGATTTTGGAGAAATAGTTGACGGGGAAATAAAACTGTAAGGCAGGTAATGCTGTTTGGGCCAGACATTAATTTGTTTGGTGGTCTGAGATCCTTTGGCGCTCATTGCAAGCCTCGCGCTGAGCTCCTTCGGCGCTCATTGCGAGGCTGTTGGTTGTTGTATTTTTTTTTCTGATAGGCGCTTTTGCTGTTATTGTTTGGTCGGCGGTGATCTGCTTTCTGCTCTTATTGCAAGGGTTTGTGTGCTATGAGCAGTGTTGGCGCTCGTTGTGAGTCGCGTGGTGAATGGCTTTTGTGTTTATTGTGAGAGTGTTTTTTTTGTTTTTGTGTATATTTGTTTTTGTATGCTAATGGAATAATTCATAAATTAATATACTTTACCTATTTGAAGTAATATATGCAGGAAGCATTGTGGTGAAGAGCTGACAATCTGTTTTGATGTTCCTGCAGCATACAATGTAGGTTTGCACTGTTGTGGAGCTGAGGTGTAAGTGTCAGCAATGTGTGCAGTGTGTAGTGTAAATAGGCTGCGTGCGCGAGGGGAAGCCGTTAGGGTAGCTGTGTACTTCCGCATTGTGTAAGTTAGTGTTGTAAAATGGCGGCGAATGTGTATGTGGTACGCGGCTGTGTATGATGTATCGTCCTTGGTAAGAGTGTATCTTGTATCTCGTACGGCTTTTTTGAAAAGCTGTATGAGATTGGTGGTGTTTTGCGTGTTTAGGGTCCTGTAGCCTCGTTTTATTTTTTTTCGGCGGCCATTTTTTCTCTTGCTTGGGGGATTTTCCTGTGTGAAAACTTGGGAATTTGGACTTAAATTGAGGTGTAACTTCACATGCAGAGGTCCTGGGTGCCCCCCTTGCTGTGGGTAAGCTTTTTATGTATTTTTTGTGTGTATTTATTGTGTTTTTAATGTTTTTAGGAGAGCGCGGTTCAGCCATTAAGGTCGTATTTTTGCAAGGTCGGAATGTTTTTTTCCTCAGTCCCGCGTCTTGTATTTTGTTATGCTAAGTCCATAAATTTTCCGTTTGAAGTCCCGCGGTTCGTATTTTTTTGTGTAAGTCCGTATATAGTGATTGCGTGTTAGATCTATTTTAGTTAAGTCCTTCTTGTGTGGGTGTTTGTAACCGCGTGTGAGGCGCCGTAGAGCCTCCATCTCTGCAAATGCTGTATTTGCGCCTTTGGCTCATTGCAGCCGACGTTGGAGCTTCCACCTTCCTGAGGGTCCGCATTTGCGGACCAAACTGCGTCCCTCGCTTTGCGAGCTTGCAAAGCGGGACGACGATTCATAGTTTGACAACTATTATATGTGATTCCCTATTTACTTTTCCCCTTTTTCTTTCTCTTTTCCCTTTTTTCTCTCCTTTTTTTCTTCTCTCCTTCGTTTTCTCTTTCTTCAAAGTTATTTAGGTTCTTATGTTATCAGTTTATTTATTTTTGTCTATTTTAGGGCTCCAAATGTTCATTTTTTTGAAGTTTTTATCTACTAGCTAACATCATATACATGGTGTGTATATATTGATTTTATTTATTCTATTGTGGTTTTTTTTTTATTTCAAACTTTGTTAAAAAGCTTTTGCACATTATAAAGTCAGGTTCTTCATAAGAGCATAATATAAATATGTCACTTCATCTTCTCAGACATTTATAAGTCCTTCAAGAGAACATCTGGGGTACGATGTTGTTTTCACTGGGAGGTGAGGGGATATTTACTAAGCTTTGACGGGCTGCAATGGCACTTTTTTTTCAATAGGAAATCATGGATACACATCACAGGTCCTGTGATAGCTTAGTAAATATCTCCCCAAGAGTCTGTAGACATATCAGGAGGTGTTAGGGACATGTTGAATTAACCCTTCCCCAGCCAGCACAGGCAGATAAAGTATGAGTGACTTGGTGTCGAGGGGCTTTGCATGCTGATGGTGGGTCTTTTTGTTTCTGGATGTTCTCAGGGTCTCTGCGGCTCGGCCCCAGACTTGAGCCAAAATGTTTTTCTAGGGAGAAGCTTTAACGCAACCCATCTCCCCGGCAGCGCTGAGAGGCTCCAAAACCGTCCCAACCATTCCTTTGTTCTGTGATTATTCCCCCCAGCACCCCCTGCCCCTGAGCACATCCCAGATTACACCATCAGGAAGGAGACAATACACAATTAATCCTCTCCCTCGCACCCTGGGAATCGCAGAGCTGTGACAGCACTGCCAGGAAGAAACACTGAAAGCCAGGACTCTGCGCACTGATCAGAATAAGTCAGCCACAGCTTATTATAATTATTATCAGTGGCGGAGCAACTGCTGGTGCAGCAGGTGCAAAGCACGGGGATCTCTGCTACCAGCAGCGGCATCCTGGAGTAAAAAGTGACTTTAAAAGGTTTAGTAAAAAAAAAGTTATCTGTAAAGTACTACTTTCTCACATTACCCCTAAATATACAATAGTATTTTGAGATCTGTCCTGTTCTCTGCTTGCCAGCAGTGGCGGCCATCGGTCATTAGGTGACATGGCCAAGATTTTAGTCAGTCTCTTGTTAGTGTAAAGATTAGCATCTGCCACTACCCTAATCCTAAACCCTGACCCTAACCCTAAATCTAACCTTAAAACCTAACGCTAGGAAACTGACTAAAATCTTGGCCACAGCCCACCACTGGCAGGCATAAAACAGGAAAGGTTCATATTTTCAAAGTTTAAAACAGAGGCAGGACAACCACACAGCTGTTGATAACATTTCCATTCAGTCTATGCCGGGGCTCTGATAATAGATAACAGATAATTACATTCTTAGCTGTCAATTTAATACATTTCTATCCTTATTTCTTTCCTTATAAGTAATTGCAAAAAAAAATATCTGGAGGGCAATTGGCCAGTATCAAGATATCATTAAAGATCAATTGCTTTCAATTACTCCTATTAGATGTCAAATTCCTATTGTGCAGATAGAAGCTTACTGTGCATTCAAGATCTCCTCCCACTTAAGAAAGTTGATCAGAAAAACCGAAATAGTATATTCCACAGCAGCATAGATTTGTATAAAAGGTACAAAAAATACATTTGAACTGTATATCTTTTTTTATTATTTCTAAAAAGAAATTAGCCTTTTTTTAAATTATTTTTTTTAGTATATATCTTAAATATAGGATATATTGTCCCTTTTATGTAATAATACTTGCACAGCTCCATCAATGTAAGAAGAATATTAAAATAATGCATTATATAGACAAATATAATACCCATTTCTCTCCATGTAGTGACAGCCTCACAGCAGCTTCCTCCCTCTTGTATTTCTCTAACTCTAGGTAGTATTTCATTTTTTTTCCGACAAGGAACTTTTTGAAGTGTGAAATGAGGCGCCCTTCTTAGGGAAGTTCCCCTACTCAGCTGCCTAGTTGGCCTAATGAGAAATTCGACCATACCGCCCTCATGATTCAGCTCTGAGGATGTGATGTAACAAGCTAAAAAAAATGCATTCCTCCACTAATAAATAGAAACACCAAATATTCATATTTTCTCAAACAAATATGTTATGGACATGGCTTACACAGTTACTAATATGGTTAGTTTCGTACATACTTGATAAACAACTGTGGTTTTTCTTGAACTGTCCTTTAAAAAAACTTTCTTGAGGAATAACACTTGAAAATATGCAAAATGTTTTTAAAATGTAACAAACAAATCACACAGTTTTAAATTGAGTATATTTTATATCCAACCAATAGGAGCTAATGTGGCAGCTAAAATTACCTGTGCTTTCATTATGCCGATTAGTGTACAAGGTCACATCACCCTGAGAAAGTAGCAGCAGTATCAGTTCAGAAAAGTAAATTGAACCCCACAGCAAGGAGTAACTGCATATGAGATACAATGAAAAGGTTGCTTTTATTTATTTATTGGCAGTAGATCTTAGTTACATTGGATTTATGTTGAAATGTATAATAATAATAAATGGAACGTTCTTTTTTTCCTTGTTCTGCCTTATCTATCACATCAGGATTCTGGCACTATTATTAGTACTTGAGGGATGTGGAATGTTCTCATCCTTCTTGGCTAAGATGACTTATATTGTGATTTTTTTGTGAAGAAAGAAACGTTATACTGACTTCACCTACAGGCCCAAAATCTGATTTCTCACATAATTAATACACACAAATTCCACTGCAGCTAAGGATTCTGGGTAGTGACATTTAAATATCTCTGGCAATACACTACCTTTTTTGCTTCTAATCAGTTTAAAGGACCACCGCACATTATATATATACTAGTA